>JAJPUD010015520.1:0-37114 GCA_023553655.1 Myrmecobius fasciatus | reverse complement strand
GTGTGTGTGTGTGTGTGTGTGTGTGTGTGTGTGTGTGTGTGTGTGTGATTACCAGTTGGAGAATGCCATCTGGATTGTTGTTTGGGGAAACCCAATGTTACTTTGGATCTACTGTTGCTGCAAAAGGTATATGATGTGGGGGAAATCACAAATTTGGGTATCTTCCATGATAATAAAGGAAGAGTTTGCTGCTGTATTGTCTGCCCTTCCATAACATGACATGGTGTGCCACGATAGTAATTATGTTTCCTGCATTGAATCTGATGTTGAAAGCAAATCCATCTATACCTCTTAAGAAAAAAGTTAAGGGGCAGCTAGGTGGTGCAGTGGATAGAGCACCAGCCCTGAAGTCAGGAGGACCTGATTTCAAATCTGATCTCAGAAACTTAATACTTCCTAGCTGTGTAACCCTGGGCAAGTCACTTAACCCCAGTTGCCTCAGCAAAAAAAAAAAAAAAGAAAAGAAAGAAGTTAAGCAGAATTGTTCTATAGACTTCAGGAAGCCCTCTTTCTATATGTTATCTTTCAGGAAAATAGTATTTGATGTCTCTTTATTTGTTAAATTTTTTTTAATTAGTTTTGGCCTAAAAGCAACAGAAGCAGAATGGTATGATAGATAGAGGGTCTGTTCATAGTTACAATCCATGGTTGCAGGGAGCCAGTCTAAGCTTCTTCTATCAACGAAAAGCTCTATTTAGATGACCTACCTCACAGTAGTTTTGAGGAATACCTAAAATTTGTTAGACAAGTCCTAATAGCTATAAAGTACTTGATACATTAGTTACTATGAATATAGTATTCATAAGTCATTGGCCTTCCCTTTCTTACTGAAGGTTAGTAAAACTTTCCAGATTTTGTGGTTTAAACAAAAAATTCTAAGGTGAGGTATATAAAATTCTTGAATTTTAAGGTTTACAACCTTAAAATTCTCTAAATGTTAGCTGTTGTTTAAGGTATAAGAAAACTCATTACTTGTTTTTTTTAAGGCACAGTAAGTAATCTGCAGAATTAGTCAAAAGACTACTTATTTGCTTTTTTCTCATTTTGGTAGAACCGAAGAGAGGTACTGTTTAAATGGGATTTTTACTATGACTCATTTTTCTGTTCTTCATATGTTTCTCATTTCAGATCCATAGAAGTATTTCAAGCTCCTAACTTAAAATTGATCTGCACTATTCAGCAGCACCACAAGCTAGTGAATGCCATTCGATGGCACCATGAACATGGGACAAATCCAGAATTAAGCTATCTAATAGCCTCTGGATCCAACAATGCTGTCATTTATGTGCATAACTTGAAGAGTGTGATAGGTAATGGATTTCATCATTTGTTACCAACTTAACAGGAATGAGCCATTGATAGTTAAGTAATTTTCCACCCACATTTTGTGCCATTTTAACTTCTTTTGGTTTTATAAAGCAAACTGCATCAGTTTACTACCTCTTTAGAGGTGAATCAGGTACCAGATTCATTTCCCTAAAACATCACGTTGGTCATGTCTCTCTGCTCAGAAACTTTTCAAAGATACTGTACTTGTCTAGCTTCAATTTCCATTTCTCACCTACACAAAACATTGACTACAACTAAACTATTCTGTTTACTGTTCCCTAGATATGCTATCTTTACTTTCAATTGCCTACTTTAAAAGTCTAACTCATGTTCCTCTTTTACTATGAAGTTCCTTTATCACTCCTACAAGAAATAATCCTTTCTTCCTCTTAATTCCTGTAGTATGTAGCATCCATACTACTTGTTTGTCACCTATTTACTATCTGATATCATTAAATATATTCCCAATGAAATTGTGTTTCTAATATTTGTATTCCACTCTCCAGATGACACAGTTCTAAGCATACCTAAATTATGTATGCAATAAATACCTGACTGATTTGCTTTCTCCATAGCAATGTTGGAAACAAGTGTTTTTTTATTGCACAAAACATTCCTTTCAGCATGTTTCCAAGTGTTGTTCATAACCAGATTTGTTGATATTTTAAAAAAAGAACCAAAGTACATCTAAAGTTTTCCCATTAGTAAATTGAGGAGATGCCCATAATTGAAGAATGGCTCAATAAACTGGGTATGTGTTTGTGATGTAACATATTTGTATGGGAAATGAAGAGAAAAATGCTCTAAAGGAAAAAAAAAATATAGAATATCCTCCATGAATTCAGGCAAAGTGGAATGTACTGCATACAAAATAATAGCAATGTTCTGGGATGACTAGCTGTAACATGACTTTGCTGTTCTCTGTAGTACAATCATCCACAACTACTCTGAAGGACTTAAGATAAAAAATCCTATACCCATAGAAGGAATTGATTGTGTCTAAATACAGATTGAAGCATTCTCTCTTTCGCTATCTCTTTTTTTAACTTAGTTTTTTTGAGAGCTTTTATTTTTGTTAGGATAGGAGATCTATGTTTTCTTTCACAACTTGACCTTTATGGAAATGTTTTGCGTGACTTCACATGTGGTTTCTTAATTGTGGGTGGGGTTAAGGGAGAGAATCTAGAACTCAAAAATTTTAAAAACAAATGTAAAAATTTTTTTTATTTTGAATATAACTGGGAAAAAGACATAAGAAATCAAGAAAAAGTTTCCCCATTAAAGCTTTAGAATTGGCATATAAGAAATAATATTTTGAAAGGCTATGTCTTTCCCAATAATTCTAATTTCTGATCTTGGGTATGGTTGCCAAATTTTTTTAAGCATTTAAGTTGATACAGTTGGTAAATGAAGAAAATTTATTTTGGTTGCTGATTATATCTTTGTGTTTAGTACAGTGCTCTCCCACTATATTACTTAAGAAGTGGGTGGAATTAGAATTTTTTTTAATTCTCAATTATGAAGCATTTGTTTTTTCCTCCCATCTCCTCCTCCTCACTGAAGGAAGACACCAAGAAATATCAGAACCCATATATTAGAAAAGCACAACCCAGCAAAACATTTCCATATTGATCACATACATCCAAAAATGAATTTTTTATTCTTCATATTGGTCCATTAACTGTGGGAAATAGGTGGCTTTATTGATATTTTGGTAGAGTTCTTAAGTCTTTAAAAATTGTTTATTTTTATAATAGTGAAGCTAATTGTCCAAATAGTTCTTCTGGCTCTGCTCATTACACTCTTCAATTCATATAAGACTTTCCATGTCTCTGAAATCATCTTTTAATACATTTCTTACAGCATGATAATATTCCATTATATACCACAATTTGTTCAGCTGTTTTCCAGTTTGAACATATCTCCTTAGTTTCTAAGTTTTTGCCACCATACAAAGAGCTAACATAAGTATTTTTTTATGTAAAAGATCATTTCCTTTTCCCTCAATTTCTGTAAGGGCATATTTAGGTCAAAAGACATTCATATTTAGTAACTTTTTTTTGCATAATTTCAAATTGCTTTCCAAAATGGTTGGATGCATTCACCAATGTACTTGTTTTCTCACAATCCTTCCAACATTTGTCTTTTTCTTTTTATCTTGTGCCAATCCATTGGCTATGAAGTGGAACCTCAGAATAGCTTTAATTTTCATTTCTATGATTATTAGTGATCACTTTTTTCATATATTGAGAACTGCCCATTCATACCCTTAGACCATTTATCAGTTGGGAGAGATTGCTCTTATTATGAATTTGAATCATTTATTTATATATCTTAGAAATAAAACTTTTATCAAAGCAATTTGCCCTGGTGTTTCCCTTGTAATTTTACCTGTATTCTATTGGTTTATGCAAAATTAACTAGAACTAGAACGAACTTGATTTGTAGTCATATAGTCAAGTTTTGAGTCCCATATCTGCCAATTTACAAACTTTATGACTTTGGATAAACATCTAAACCACTGCAATTTTTCATTTCCTGCCCTAGCTTGTGAGCAAAGTCAACTGAAATCACATCTGTCTTAACATTTATTACATATTATTTTAGGTATTCCAAAATTTTATTAAAGGTTTTTATTAAGTAGCTTTTGTAATACTTCATTTTGATTGTATTATGGCATACTTCTTCCTCTCTACATTGGATTACTTTTTGTGATAATGGTGACTTCTATGACTTGTCTTATAGAGAGCACCCCAGAATCACCAGTGACAATTACTGAACCCTTTCGAGCCCTCTCTGGACACACAGCCAAAATAACTAGTCTGGCTTGGAGCCCTCATCATGATGGTAGATTGGTATCTGCTTGCTATGATGGCACAGTCCAGGTATTGAAAGGTCTTATTTGTATGTCTGCTTAATGAAATAGTATAATAATAGTCCCTTGGCTTGCCCTGTTCTTCACATTGTTGCCTTTGTGTAGCATGGTTTAAAAGAAAGACCTGAATTTGGAGTCACACAGAACTTAGAATTGATTCTTAGAAATTTATTAGGGGTGTGTGTGTGTGTGTGTGTGTGTGTGTAGGTAAGTCACTTCACTACTTTATGTCTCAGTTTCCTTATTTGGAAAATGGAGATAATACCTCTGGTTAACCTTCTTACAGAGTTGTTAAGAATATCAAATTTTAGGTAATGTAGGAGAACTTAGTGAATCCTAAAGCAATATATGGGGTAGCTAGGTGACACAGTGGAAAGAGTCCTGGGCCTAGAGTCAGGAATATCTGAATTCAGATTTGGCCTGAAGCATTTACTTAGGTGTATGACCCTGGGCAAATCAATTAATCCTGGTGCCTCTGTTTCCTCTTCTGTAAATTGAGCTGAAGAAGGAATGGCAAACTCCTCCAGTATCTTCACCAAGAAAACTCCAAATGGCATCATGAAGAGTTAGACATGACTGAACCAACTAAACAAAGCACTATATAAATGTCAGTAGTTATTGTGGGAAAATACTCTTCTGTATATCAGTACATGGATTGTGAGAGTCTTAATAACCCTTCAATTTGTCTTCCCTGGCTCACCTTTCAAGTGAGGAAAAGAATACATTAAAGGAACAATATAATGAAGGAAGTGAAAAAACACTGATCTAAGATTTTGTTCATGGGTTACTGTCGATTTCATTCAGGTATGGGACGTTCTCAGGGAAGAACCTCTCTGCAATTACCGAGGACATCGAGGAAGATTACTTTGTGTTCAGTGGTCTCCACTGGATCCAGATTCAATCTTTTCAGGGGCAGATGATTTCTGTGTGCACAAATGGCTGATTTCAATGCAGGATCACACCCGGCCCCCTCAAGGTCAGTAATAAAAAACCTGGGGAGGTTGTAGGTGATGCAAAGCAAATATGTTAGAAAATTATGTGCATGTGTGCATGTGCACTTTAGTCTTTCCCTCCATGAATATATATTTATAAGAAACCTAGCATGCTTACTGGTAAACAAAGTTATCACTGTTTTTCCTATTATCAAGATAATTCAGTGGTTTTTATTAAATCTATATTTCTAGTTGATCTGTCCTAGATAGCATTCCACTTTGCACTGTACTAAATTTGCTGTTTGTTGCTTTTATTGATTCCAAGAAATAATTTTGATTGTACTTTCCATATTAGTTATTTTCTTCCTTAATTCCTTTTATTTTCTTTTCATATTTCTTTTTTTCTTTCATTCTTTTAATTTATTTTGTACTTTCCTCCTACACTTTTATTTGGTCTTTTGGTCTGTGATTTTCTTAGCTTTGCCAATTGTTTAAAGCATTAAACTCTTATTCTTCCACCTAAGGATTTTAGTTTATTTTTTGTGGCGCTTTTTTTTTTTTTTGTGCTAGTGTTCTCAGGTTTTCAGTTTTCTTCAGTTCTGCTGGGTTTTTAATTGTGTCTTGTTTGTTTGTTTTTTTTTTTTTTTTTTTTCTTGTGTGTTCATGTATTTATTTTTTTTCTCTTTCATATTTTTGTTTCCAGTGGAATGTGTGAGGATCCTGGTTCCTTCCCTTCAGTCCTCTTATGGGCATCTTAATTTAGTTTCTAAGACAGCTGTTATAATTTTAGCAACATTAGAGAGAAACACCTCTTTTTATGTCTACAAAATCCATTTGTAGATTGTAGACTGTTCACCTCAGTCCATTGTGCTAACAACTTTGAAGTTCATTTTTTTCTGATTTATGATTCCTTTAGGCAAAAAAAGTATAGAGTTAGAAAAGAAAAGACTCTCTCAGCCTAAACCTAAAATCAAGAAGAAGAAAAAACTGACAGGGAAAGTGTCAACAAAACAAGAGGTAATTGAATTAGTTAATGGAGAGGACTGCCCCAAGGACAATTCTCTACCCATTGAAAATGGAGTGTCTGACCAGGAAGGTGAAGAAGAAGCACAAGAGCCAGAGATTCCCAATGACATCTCTTCAAATGGTAAGCAGTAGTCCTCTGTGACTCACTGATTTTCTGTGATTCCTTTACAAATAGATGGAAGGAAACATAAATACAGAATATAATTTAAAAAAAAATTTCATACCTCTCAAATAGCAAAATCATAGAAATTAATATACAAGAGACTTAATTTTCCATGCACCTTCTTGAATAAGAGTTCACCTGAGGTCTGAATCTGGATTTAAAGGGATTTATAAGCTTGTTGTTCAATACTTTGATAACTATATTTCAATATAATTGTTTTCCTTTGTGATCCTACATGTTTCATTTTATGTATTTAAAAACCATTGTTCTGAAAAAATGTCCATAGACTTGACCAGACTGTCCAAAAAAAGATCATGATACAAAAAAGATTAAAGACCCCTGTTCTGAAAGTGGTTGTGTCTCCCACAACATGACCCTGATTTGGCTCAGTCTTAACTGTACCTCAGGTACTTTTGGAAAATATGCTATTTCTTTCTGGAGACTATTTACTCCTCTAAAGCAATAATTCTGATCATCATTAAGTGATACTTTGATTTGGGGAATATCTATTAAAACAGTACTTCACTGGTGAAGATGTGTAGTGGGGTATAGACTCTCAAATTGGAGGAATAAATAGCACTGGAAACAGAAATACCTAGCCTTTTGTAGAGTTTTATAAGATAGTAGTATTCAAGTTTTATCTCTTAATACATAAATAGACCAGTTATTTCATTAATACAGGTGTTCCCTCCTCAATCCAGCTTTCTTATTCTCCCCTTTATTCCATAGCCAAGAAGACAAAGGTCCTGGTACATTTTTCTGGACCTTAAAACAATTTATTTACTAAAATAAATTAGTTTAAAAAATTACTAATTTTTAATTTTGCCAATCTTACTTTACTAATTGCTCCAGTGAATTAAAATATCTCTACATAGATGATTCCCATATCTATATATTCAGCCTTTGAATTCCTCATATGCATTGTTTCTTAGAGAACATAGTAACATTCCATTACTTTCATGTACCACAATTTGCTTAACTGTTTTCTAATTTGATGGACATCTACTTTGTTTTCAATTCTTTGCTATTACTATTCTTTGCTGTATTTGTTTTATTAGTAATTTGAACTAGCCTTTCATACAGCCACTCTTTATATGTGGTTTTTGGAGAATGAAACTTTTCCTTTTAAAAGTAGCTTTTATTGAATCTTTGTGCTAGCTCTGTACAATAAGCTCTTTGGAAGTAGAGCATTTTGTTATTTGTACTTGTGTACCCAACATTAGCACAGTGCTAGACATATAGAAGGTATTATAAATATCTATTCATTAACTAATGTAAGACTTTATAAGGGATATATAATGCAAAAGGGGTTTTTCCCCCCGAAAATGCTTCATTTCTTAGCATAATTTTGTTCTCACAAAAGTTTTTTTTTGTTTTGTTTTGGGTTTTTTTGTTTTGTTTTGTTTTGTTTTGCTAAGGCAATTGAGGTTGAGTGACTTGCCCAGGGTCACACAGCTAGGGAATGTTAAGTGTCTGAGACCAGATTTGAACTCAGGTCCTCCTGATTTCAGGGCTGGTGCTCTATCCACTGCTCCACCTAGCTGCCCCACAAAAGCTTTTAAGTTTTATCTTTTGTGAATTGCCCCTAATCCCTTGTTTGGTTAAGAAATTCCTGAACACCCCATTTCAGCATTTCAGCCTAGCATACCTCAACATAGCTACATAAGGCACATCATAGCATTCTCTCATTTGTTGATGGTATGATCTTTCATGTTTGGTCATCCTTCATGTTGATTTTATTTTAATGTAAGTGCATTTCTAAAGCACTTGGAATTATATATAACCAGTTCACATAAATTCAGTTCAGCAAACATGTTAAACATTTACTATATTCAAGACACTAGGGATATAAAGAAACAGTGCTTGTCCTCAGAGACTTTACTCTTGTATCTGTGACTAAGGGATCTACATGCACACAAATAAATATATGTGAAAAAATTGTGGAAGATCACTAATAATTGAGGGAGATGAAGGCATCATGGAAGTGATACTGCCTGAACTACATGCTGAAGAAAGAATAAGAAAGGAATGTCTTTCAGGGAATGGGAGAATTAAGTTGACATGTATAAGTACATATAGACAGTTAATAGAGTATTCATTTCTGAACTATAGAATTCATGAAGGGGAAAGTAGTCAGAAATAAGCGTGGAAGGACAAATATGATTGGAAAGGGCCTCGAGTATCAAACTGAGACCTTTTTATTTTATCTTATAGACATTGGGGACTCAACGATGTCTCAGGTTATTTTGACAGCTTCGTAGAAGAAAGCAGCATGTAGCAGTTGAGAGAATGCTGTGCTTAGTTAAGAATACCTGAGTTTAAATCTTACCTCAAACATTAGTCAGTTATGTAACCTTTTCTTTGCCTTAAATTTCCTCATCTGAAAATGAGTGGTCTCTAAGTTAGGAGGACATGAGTTGGTCTCAGACACTTAACACTTCCTAGCTGTGTGACCATGGGCAAGTCACTTAACCCCAGTTGCCTCAGCAAAAGGCAAAAAAAAAAAAAAATGAGGGGTCTCAATTTGATGGATTCTTAAGGCCCATTCTAATTCTAAATTTATGATCCTTTGGATTGGAGAGAAGAGAGATTAGATGCAGTAAGACTGATTGGGAGGCACCGGTAAAATAGTGAATATATACATTGAGAGAAGGGAACAGATATAAGATGTTGAGATTGGAGAATTGGATTTGAGGGTAAGAGGAGAGTCCAGAATGAGACTGTGGCTTCCCAGCTTGGTAATCCTAAAGGTGGTAGCACCTTTAACAGAATGGAAAGTTTGGAGGATAGTTAGTTTTTGGAGAGTGAGAAAGGGGAAAGGTAACAAGTTACATAACAGGCTTATTAAAGTTGAAATATCTAAGGGCATGTGAGGGATGTATCTAGACAATAGTTGTCAATATAGGGCTTAGTATCCAAGAGAGAAAAGGTAAAGAGAAAATAGGGCTCAGAAAAAATCTCTAGGAGAGATGTTAGGGAAAACATAAGAAGGCACAAATTCCAGGTGTTGAGTAAAAGGAGAAGTAGGAGAGCCATGTCACTGAAGCTGTGGAAGAAAAATTATATCCAGAATGAGAAACTACTCAAAAGGATTATATGCTTCATAGATATTGAACTACTTAAAGCCTGAAAAAAGGCCATCTGTTTCATATCAGAAAGTACAATTTCAGTTCAAGTAGTAGGGTGAGAAGCAAGCTTAAAAGGATTTAGGAAATGAGTGAGTGGTAAAGTAATAGAAGCAATGATTATAAAGATTTCTTTCCAAGGAATTGGGCAGTAAAAAAAAAATATATATATATATATATATAAAATGATAACTTGAAGAGGGGGTGCCAAGGTCAAGAATTTAAAAGAATTTTAAAGTATAGGGACTGACATTTACAGGCAATAGAGAAAAGAAGCAGTAGGACGAAATTGAAGTTGAGAGAGAGAATGATCAATGAAACTCAAGCTCTTTGAGGAGATTGAAGGGTAAGGAATCAAGGACACAGGAAGAGAACTTGATTTAGCATGAAAAAAGCTCACCTCCTCAGAAACCAAAGTAAAGGAAGGAAGAATAATATATAAAATTGTAGAGTGGTTTTGAAGTAGGGAATAGGAAAGATGAAAAAATTTCAGGCTGATACCTTTCATTATCTCAATAAAGTAAATAGGTTATATACCTTAGGGCAATGGGAATGGGCATTGGAAAAATGAAGAAAAACTTTATTACAATTCTAGTTACTGATTGATCTAATTCTTCCACATCAGTATAATAGATTCCACTGCCTAACTTGTCAGAGCCCCCAGAACTCAGGCCTTTCCTCTGCCACTAGAACTACTATTGTGAAAACCAGAGAAAGTCCCATGATCAGGAATGTGAAGAGGACAAAGTATTCTTAGCATTTAATCTTCTCTTAGGGAAAAAAATATATTAAATGGGGGCTAGGTGGGTTCAATATCATTTTTATATTTTACATATGTATTGTATGTGTATGTACAAGTTCATACACATACAACATTTACCTCTCACAGAGTTGTTTTAAAGAAAAAGCTTTTTTAACCTTAAAAGGATGCATAAGTGTGAATTATTATAGTTGTGTTAAATTAGTTGGGAACCTAACTACCATTTATAATGCTATTTATATGGGAAAATGCATTCTGTATTTTAAACAACCAAATATTAGCACATAGAGACTACGTGTTTTACTTGTTTTTGTTTTTCCAAAGGGATTTTAATCATAAAATGTTTGTTTGATTTGTGGGCCAGTTCTCATTTCTCATGATCTGTTCATTGACTTCAAAACACTGGCATTTTTTTATCCCAGATTGGTCCATTATTGTATGGTCTCTTTTCATGTTGCAGTTTCCAAAGAGCTACCTTCATACTCATCCATTTCCTCAGGATTTGAAAAGCCAAAAATGTCAATTAATCCCAAAATGATTGTGCCCAAAAAGGAACTGCCTAAAGAAAAGCCAGGTTTGTGTCAAAGTAAAATGTATTTTGTTTCTAAAAGAACCAAATGTGTATATTTTCTTGCAAAATAGGGTAGAGTGACTATGCTTTTTTTTTTTTTTTTCCTTTGTTTCTTTTTTAAATCTAGTAACATTTTGGTCTTTATGAGGATATATGTAATCAAGGAATAGTACAAAAGGTACACAGTAACTACTTGCTAAATAACTCAGCAGGACTGCCAAGGCAAAACTGTTTTCATTCTATTTCAGAAGCTCTTGCAAAGAAAAAAAAGGCACGTTCTATTCTACCTGTCAGCACAGCCTTAGACCACAGGTCCAAAGAGGAGCTCCATCAGGACTGTTTGGTGCTAGCAACTGTGAAACATTCCAAAGGTACAACTACTTATGATCTGATCATTGACTTCAAAACACTGACATTTTTTTCCATCCCAAATTGGTCCATTATTGTGTAGTAACTCTTTTCAAGTTGTAGTTTCCAAAGAGCTACTTTCATACACATCTATTTCTCAGGATTTGAAAAGCCAAAAAGTCAATTCAACCCAGTGATTGTGCCCAGTCATCCTAATCACTTAGATCTATTCAATTCACAAGTCTCAGGGAACTATTTACTCTCATCTAGAGCATGCCTATCCCTTGCCATGCCTTTAAGTTCCCACTTCTGTCCTGGAATGTAAAAAAATAATGGAACTCAACTGAAGTCTTGAAAGTAGGATCCAGCTAGGAAAAATAGTCAGGTATAGAGGGTTTTCAATACCCCACTAAGTTTTGGATTCTACACTATGGACACTTTTGAAAAATTTTGAGCAAGGAATCCATGATGCAAGTACTGAGCTTCATCGGTCTTACAGTAAAAGAAAAGTATAATTAGTAGATAACCAGCTAAAGCTACTCCTGGTTCAGTGAGTCAGAAAACACTTATTAAAACTCCTACTATGTGCTAGGCACTGTGCCAAGCATTGGGAATATAAAATGTAAAAGACAGTCCCTGCCACCCTTTGGTAAGGGAGACAACATGCAAACAAATATATACAAAGTAAGCTATATACAGGATAAAAAGGAAGTAGTTAACCCAAAGAAGGTACTAGAATTAAGAGGAATTTGGAAAGACTTTCAATAAAAGATGGGATTTTAGTTGGGATATAAAGGAAGCCAGGGAAGTTGGTAGTCTGAGCAGAATAGGAAGAGCATACTAGGCATGGGTGCTCTGAGATGAAATATCTTGTTTGTGGAACAGCTAGGAGGCTAGTAGATATGAATCAAAGAGTACATGTCAGGGAATAAGGTATAAAAAGATTTGAAAGTTAGGAAAACACAAGATTTTGTATTTTGTACTGGAGGCCAAAGGAAACCCCTGGATTAGGAAAGTAACACAGTCAGACTTGCACTTCAGGAAAATCATTTTAGCGGCTGAACGGAGGATGGATTGGACTGGGGAGAGACTTGAGACGGGCAGACTCACCAACAAGTTATTTCAGTAGCCTAGGTGTAATGTGATGAAGACCTGCAGCAGATTGGCAGTAATGTCAGGGGAGAGAAGGGTGCATATTTGAGAGGTATTTCCCCTTTGTAATTAATTGATCTTAGCAACAGTGTGATAAGGGAGACAAGATACAAGGATAACTCAGGTTTCAAGGCTGAGGGACCAGGAAGATGGAACTGCCCGTGTTTGAGTTCTTATAAACATAGAGATGAAAGGAATCTTGGAGATCATCCTTCCAATGTTCTCATTTTATTAATGAGGAATCTGAGGTCCAGAGACACAAACTAATATAATAACTAACATTTATGTAGCATTAACTATGTACTAGTCATTGTGCTAAATACTTTATAGTTATCATTTCATTGTTCCTCACAGCAACTCTGGGAGGTAGGTACTATTATTATCCCAAGTTAACAATTGAGGTAACCAAGTTGTGATGAACAGGGTTGATTGACTTGCCTAATGTCACACTAGTAAGTGCCTAAAGCTGGATTTGAACACAACTTTTCCTAACTACAGACCTGGCATGTAGCTGCCCCAAATCATATGTGTAATAGTAGCAGGTATAGTTCAAACTCAGTTCTTTTGATTCTATAACTACTGCTGTTTTTTTGTTTTTGTTTTTGTTTTTCTTCAGTTGATAAATTGGCCCAAAACTTACTAAGTGGAATTGACTTAAATAACCTGTTTTGGTTTTCTGTTCACAAGTTTCTCTTTGAGAAGTACCTGGTACTTCTCTGTAGCACTTTTAAATCAAACACTATATGTATGATATATGTATTAAGGTTACTTTTGTCCCTTTTGATTCATGCTACTTTTTTGATGTATGCCAAGAAACTACCAAACATAGCAGAAGTGGAAATTCAGTTTGAATCTGTAGCAGCTGACTCCCATGGTTTTCAGTCATATGTATTTGGCTGGTAGGGGAAGAATTGTAGAACATAATTGCTTTTTCATTCCTTTGAGATGAGCATACTGAGCCCTTTTAAGTGAGTCAGGATGAATGGATTTGGATTGTTAGATTCATGACTTTAATTAATAATTGATTCCTAAATAGATAAGACATGCCCCTAAAGTGAGATGTCTTTGACAGGACTTCTCTGTGCACATACATACTCAGAAAAGTAACACCAGTTATTGTTATGGGAGCCACCTACTAGTGACTTCTGGGGATCTAATTCTGACTAGTAGACTAGATCATGGTGCCATGTGAGAGGACGATAATGATACAAGGAGACTAAGGCATTTCAGTGAAAATCTCTTAACCTCTGATTTATTTCATCTTTATACAGAATATAAATTTTCTGAGCACAGCAAAGTTATTATTGTTTAAAGAAAAGCATACATTCTTTCACAAGCAACATCTGCATCAGTAAATTTGTTTTATGACCTCCAAACAGATATCTCTGACTCTGGGTTATGTCGATCTTTCCTTGAGCCTGTCACCTCTACTCGAAGAGTAAGATAAAGATTGTAATAACAAAACATTCCTTTTAGTCTCTCTAGTGTGCTGTGATTCACAGCTAGGAGGCCTGGGATGCACAACTATGGGGGCTTTGGAGAATTGCCCCGCCCTGAAAGCTGCAGTCCTCTTTAACCTTTTTACAGGCTTTCTAGTTCCCACACTTAATCATGGTCCTCAACAAGTTATAAGACATTTTCAGTTTCTATAACTCTTAATTTAAGGGAAAGCACAACCTACATTCAGATTATATGGCATGAATTAGATGACAAATTTTAGATTTCATTAGTTAAGTGCATATTGATCTTTAAAAATTTTAATTTTCAACTTAGCAAACCTTTTTTTGAGTCCCTATCATACACAGGATGAATTTCATTCTTTCCTAGATATGACTGTGAACACATAACCACCAAAATTAGTGCATTAGAGGGTTGCTAAAAAACAAAAAATGGTCAGAAGTGGAATGAGATGAAAAGCAAATTTATAGTAGAAGTAAGATTGCCCCACTCTAATACTAGATTTTCAAATCTTACCTCCACTAAAACAAAAGCCAATAATCTCTATTTCAATCAGAGTACTGACAGAGTATAATATACAGCAGTCTCTTTTCTAAGAATTTTGAAGCAGGACTTGAGAGTGCCTGCTTGGAAGCAACTATGACAGTAAAATAAGAAGTTGATGGTAGCCTGTCCTAGTATCCTTAGTTCGCTACCAAGTATATAAATTGTATGGCCTACATAGCAAATCATTATATGATTTTTTTTACTCCTAATCACAGAGTTAAATGAGGATTTGGCTATTAATCTAAATGAGCGGATTCACTTGGGACTCTTCACAGATAGGACAGCTCTATACAGGATGATCGAGGTAGAAGGTAAGATTTCACAAACCCTGATTTCAGCCTCTATTGTGATTGCTCTGGTAGACAGAGCTAAGTATATTAAAGGGGTGTTTCTTTTCAATTTCCTTCAATAATAATCAGTTTTCCACTCTTATACTGTTTCAAATAGGAAAAAGTCATTTAGAGAATGGACACCCTGATTTATTTCACCAGTTGATGCTCTGGAAAGGAGATCTAAAGGGAGTTCTCCAGGCTGCTGCAGAAAGAGGGGAATTGACTGATCAGCTGGTAGCTATGGCACCAGTAGGTATGTACATTAATTACTGTCAAGTTTGGGATACCGTTGGTCTATTTGTAGTAACAGCTGATCTCCATCATCTAAAAAAATCAAAGCTTAATATCCTTTTCGAATTACCTTTCTCATAAAAAGAACATAAAAGAAATGGGATAGCTGAAAAGGAGGCACCAAAGGCTCACACTTTTACTGTTTCCAATTTAGGCCTTCCCCCAAATGGATCTCTTGGGGTCTTACTATGTATGCTATTTTTCTTTTCAGTTAATTTCTTTAGGTTAATAATATAGTGGATTTTCAGAACAGTACAGTAAAAAGAAACATCTCTGAGCAGGTTCCTAAACATGTACTAACATGCTTGCTAACCATCCCATCTTTTGCTTTCTAGCGGGCTACCAGATGTGGTTGTGGACAGTGGAAGCCTTTGCCAAACAACTGTGTTTCCAGGACCAATATGTCAAGGCTGCTTCGCACCTCCTCTCTATCCATAAAGTGTATGAAGCTGTGGAACTGCTCAAGTCAAACCACTTCTATAGGTCAGTACAGAGACTTTTGTTAATCTTTTAGTGGTGGAGCTCCTTGCCATAGGCTAATAGATTTAGAGCTGGAAGGGACCTCACAAGATTCCTGTTCCAGCATTTTTGTGATATAGATGAAGAAAGTGAAGCAAATCCCTCACTTGAACTCAAATAGCTAATAAATGATGGCACCGAGATTTGAAGTCTGGTAGCATAATTGCAGAGCACAGATCCATTCACATCCAAATCAAATCAGCATAAGGGTTTATTATTTTTCTGATGTCAGCTGTGCTAGTCAGGAAGCACGCAAAAGTAAAATAAGAGCCTCTGCCCTCAGTTCATATTCTGCCAGAAAAGGTGGAAGACAGGAAGCATTTATACACAGATTAGTAAATATAAGGTAATTTGAGGGTAAGGAGAGGAAGCCTAACAACCAGGTGGATCAGGAAAAGATGGGGGATATACATAGAAATTAGTACCAGAATTGAGTTTCAAAGGAAATAAAAGATTCTAAGAGGCAGGGATGAGGACAGAATTCATTCCAGTCAAGGTGACAACTTGTATGAAGGTGGATGTAAAATGCCAAGATCTAGGGAGAGCAGGTAGGCCAGTTTAATTGCAGTAAAGAATTTGTGAAGGGATATAGTAATATACTATAAGTAGGTAAGAATCAAACTTAAGAGCTCCAAATGCCAAGATGACAGGTTGGGTAAAAGGAAGACTATTAAAAATTTTTGAATAAGGGACTGACATGTCAGATCTATGCTTTTAGGAAGTTTGCTTTGGTATCTTTGTGCAGGATGGGATGGAAGAAGAAAAAGACTTGAAGCAATGGAGAGTTTAGGGCAACAGCCTAGGCACTAGGTGATCAGTTACTGGCCACTTGGCCAGCAGAAGAGATGTTTTGGAGATAAAAGCAAGAATTGGTCAATTTGATATGAGGTAAGGAAGACAAGAAAAGATAACTGAAGAATCAAAGATAACTTCTACTACTGTGTCTATAATTTTAGAAGCATAGAGGAAGCATTGGATTTCTTTGAGAAGATCAGGGACATGGGCAGACCTGTGCTTTAGGGATGTTACTGGCTGAAGGATTGGAGAATGTTTTGGAGAGAAGAGAGGCTTGAAGCTAGAAAACAAATTATGATTCTCTTAATCAGTTGTTCAGTCAAGGAAGCCTGGATTAGAGTGGTTGTGAAGTGAGTGGATTTGGCACCTGGTTGGCTGTGGAGAGAGGAAGAATGAGAAACTTAACAGTGACTCCCACATTGCAAACTTGCTTAATTGGAAAAATGATAGTGCTCTCAGCTTAATTGAAGAAAATTAGGAAGAGGCTTTGGTAAGGGGGAAATGAGTTCTGTTTTGAACTTATTGAATTTGTCATCCATTTAGAAATGTCTAATGGGCATTTGTAAATGCCCGTTAGAAGAGAGAGAATAAGACTAGTTGTATAGCTCTGGGAATCATCCCATAGAGCTCCTAATTGAATCTATGAAAACTGATGAAATTATTGAGAAAAGAAATGTTTCCCCTTAGGAGGGATATAGTTAAAAGGGAATATGGATGGTGGTCCAGCAAAAAAAAGACTAAGGAAGAAGAATCAGGCAGAACCTAGAGAGAACAATGTCATAAAAACTCATAGAGGAAATAGTACTCAGAAAGGGTTGTTAGTCGTGTCACATGCTATAGAGAAGTCTAGAAAGCGGAGACAAGGAAAAGGCTATCAGATTTGTTAATTAAATAGTCATTGACTAACACTTCGATATATAAGAATGCACACTCCAGGAACTCTTTTTTTATTTGTTGAATGAAACAGCAATAGTATTAAAGACCCATTTTCTAACAGCACTCCTGTAGCCTACATAGGTTATGACAGGAGTATAGGTTGTGAGGTGATGAGGGCCATCAGAGGGTGGTGGCAATGTCAAAGAAGAAAGGAAAGTGGTGTAAGAAGTGATATGAAGGTAAAATTGGCAGGACTTGGTGACAAATTAGATGTGAGGGATAAAGAAGAGGAAACATGACTCCTAGTTCACCAGAGAATGGTAGTGCTGGGAAAGACAGGAAAGGGGAAAGGGTTGAGAAAAGTGGAGATAATGGTTTGGAACATGTTGAGCTTAAGGTATTTACAACACATCCAGTTTCAGATGTCTAAAGTTCAATAAATACCATTGATAGAGACTCACACCCAATACAGACATATTACCTTTCCTCCAAAATCTACCGTTATATAAAACCCTAATACCAGAGTAGGTGTTTTTCCCCTACTCATCAAGTCTGACTGGACAGTTCTAGTAGGTAGACATTTCGTTATGGCTGTTCTTCTTGCTCTTATGAAATATTTGAAATGAGAGTTGTTGGCACTAGATAAGCAGAGCTGGTAAGATTACCAAATAAAGGAGGAGGCAGCTCAGGACTGGGCCTTGGGGAAGACTACATTAGAGAACCTGGATAAGAATTCAGCAAAGGAAACTGAGAAGGAATAGTAGGGATAGATAGGAAAACGAAGAGAATAGTGTCATGTGTACCTAGAAAGAAAATTCCAAAAAGGTGATCATAAATGTTAAGGGTTACAAAGAGGTCAAGAGGGATGAAGATTGAAAAAAGGTCATTAGATTTGGCAGTTCGGAGATCACTGAAGAGATGGAACCAAAATGTTGGAATAAAATAAAGCTAAGTTTTCTGTCCCCTATTCCTAACACCTACAAACAGATCCAGGAAATTAACTAAACCAAAGAGAAATTTGCAATTTATTGCTCTGAATCAGCTGGCTGACCATCAGAGGTTGAGACCAACAGCAGTTTATTTAAAACTATACATAAGGCAATTGCTCAGACCCAACCAAACCCAAGTCAGGAAATTTCAGAACTCCAGTCAGGGGGGCAATAATTAGATCTTGTCCTGGATAGGAACACTTCGGGATCAATGAAAGCTTACAGTCCCTATCCTGAGATGTCCTGAGGTCCTAGAATAACACAACTTTTAATATCTCAGGAAAAGAGCAACAGGATTAGCTCAAACATTCCCTCCAGAAGTGCACAAAACAAAGATGCACCAATTATAGAGGTTTTCTTAAGTTCAACCACAAAAGGGAAGGGTGATAAGCGGCCATAATTAGCAGGGGTAGCTTGATTGAGTTTGGATTTTTGAGGATGAAAAGGCATGGATGATTGTAGGCAGTAAAAAAAGTAGCCAGTAAATAAGAATGAAGTTAAGTGAAAAGGTAGGGATCATGGAGGAGGCATTCAGCTGGAGAAGAAGGGATGGCATGGGATCATTTGTGACTGTGAAGAAGTTTGCCTTAACAAGAAGGACCATCATTTCATTTAAGATAAGTGTGAAGGAGTACATGATGACAAAAGCTTTCTGAGTGAGATGAGCACATAGCCTCAGGTTTTTCAATGTATATAAGGCAGGGTTCTCAGCTGAGAGGGTAGAAAGAGGAACCACTAAAATGACTTCTCAGTAACAGAGTAAGACATTCACATCCAGGTTTTCTGATACCACATCCAGAGGTCTTTTTGCTATTCATCAATGCCATGAATAAGCATCGTTTAAAAGAATATGCCATATTGCCTTCTGTTCATAAGTACAAGACAGTGTGGGATATTCCATTATGTGTATATGCATCATTTTTAGCTAGGTTTAACATGAGGGTACTGTTTTTTCCTCCCTGCATTCTGTTAAACATAGTAGATAACTTATTTTTCTCTCTTCCTGCCCTAGGGAAGCCATTGCAATTGCCAAGGCCCGGCTACGACCAGAGGACCCAATATTGAAAGATTTATACAGCAGTTGGGGAGCAATCTTAGAAAGAGATGGCCATTATGCCATGGCAGCCAAATGGTAAGCACCAGGGATACTAGAAAGAATTCAGAGTCCAAAGCCTTTTATAAGCACTAACAAAGAGGAGCATTTTATAAGGACAAGAACAGCAGCCATAGGGAAATCTATCTAGAATTGTCCAGTCAGGTTTGATGAGTAGGGGGGGAAAAACCTATTCTGGTATTAAGGTTTTATATAAGGAAGATTTTGGAGGAAAGGGAATATGTCTGTATTGGGTTTGAGTCTGATGGTATTTATTGAGCTTTTCCTCTCATTTTCCATTTACTAAGCTACATGAATCCAGCTATGAAGGAAACAATCCAAGAAAAATCAGTGTGCTTGAGAATACCATGAAGGAAAAAATAAGTTTATTAGAAGGACAGAATTGGGTTAGATTTCTAACCCAAGAGTTCATTGTTTTGCCATTCCTAAATCAATAAATAATCTTTTTATTCATATGTTGTAGCTACTTAGGGGCTACCTCTGCCTATGATGCAGCAAAAGTGCTCGCCAAAAAGGGGGATGTGGCTTCCCTTAGAACAGCTGCAGAATTGGCACTTATCGCCGAAGAAAAGGAGCTGTCTTCATCGTTCTCTTTCAGATGTGCACAAGAGCTGCTATCAGTCAGGAACTGGGTGGGAGCTCAGGAAGTCCTCCAGCAACAAGAATGTCTATTAGTGAGTCTATATTTCACTTTTGGCAGAGGATTGAGAAAGCCAAACCTTAAACCTGGAATTCTTTCTAGTGAAACTTCGCTCACGTTAAATAAGGTGCTTGTGCCCAGTGTGACTAAAAATCAAATTTGAATTAAGTTGTTGATGAATCGCAATATATCCTTGGCCATTATCCCATGCTATGGGCAACTTATGAAATAGAATGAGGTGCTTTACAAATTCTTGTAACTAAAGTTTAAATTTATGAAAGTGCCTCCAGTTTGTCCATAGTTTAGAGTCCAGGACCCATCCCTCCAGGCCAGATCTTTTGTTGCGAAAAAGACATCTATGGTAAGAGTTTTATCTGTGGAGTTTTATAATTATCATCTCTGGTTTATTTTTTCCACTAATGACAAGTTAATTTTTTTACTACAATCATTAACTCTGGCCATAGCTGTACTTTAGCTGGAAGCTTATCTGTTCCTCTCTGCCCCTTTTTGGAAAGAGGGTTAACAGCTAGTTTCATCATTCTGAAATATGTAGTAGCATTTCATTCATTCTTACAAGCACCAGTCACAGAGAACAAGAACCCCCCAATAGTATCATTTTTAGGCTGTAATCATTAAGTGTCTTCTCCTCTCCTCTATCACAGAGATCTCTAGAGACATGGGAATATGGTTTCTAAGGGATGGTCAACAACTGAAAGTTTCTTGATTTCTTTTCTCCTTGCTCTTAAACAAAAGTTCCTTTCTGGTTGGTTGTGTTCTAGGGTCAGCGTTTAGTGTTTTGCCTTCATGAATTGCTATCCAAGCACCTAGAGGAAAGACAGCCACCAGAATGGAAAAGTTCCTCCTTCCCTTCCTACCATAGCTGGGCCATCAGAACTGAGAATTCCTTCATGGAAAGGGTGACCACAGTATGGAAGGGCACATTTGGCTTAGAGACCACTGAACAGTGCCAGACAGCATTTCAACAGCTACATGGTATCGAATACCCACCTGCCACAGGTCATACCCTTTCCAAACAGGTAACAAATGTGTCATTCATAGCTGTTTCCACTCAGGAATAATAATCATCTCTCTATTTTACCTGTAATCTAGTAGAAAAGCAGTTTTACCTGCTTCTAAGTTCCACAATTCATTTCTCTAAATGGAAACATTTTCTTTTAAATAACTCTAGAGTCAGAAGACCTGATTTTGCCACTTATTATGTGTTCTCTGAGTTTGAGTTGCCTCGTGTATAAAATGAGTTCGTTAAATTAAATGATTTCTGTTGTCCCTTCCCATTCTAATGTGCTAATGTTTTGCAGTTCTTACCAAAGAATTAGTAGTTCACTTGGAATTTTCAGAGTGGAATTTAAAACAAACAGACCAGCCAGTACCAAAGGTATCTTCTTCAATATCATTAAAGCCAGATCACTTTCAGATCAGTTTGTGTTCCCGTTCAGTTATAAAAAGATAATAAATTTTGGGGGACCATAAGTGATCTGTTAAGTATGTTGAACAAAACTTAAAAACTGACTTTGTTTCAGAAATTCTAATTATTAAAATGATCCCTTTGCTTCCAGTCACTATGCATGTAAATTGCCATACAACTATGAAAGTTTCTCTTGAAACCAAGTTGGGCCCTTGTTGATAAGCATTAGGTTTTGGGAAATTCCTGGTCCCAAATTGTGCACAGGGCCCTGTTGGTAGGATATTCCAGTTAAATGTTGATAGCATTCTTTGTCCCCAAAATGGAAAGATAATTAACTGAGACTTTGGCTTCTTGCTCTAGCTCCTGTTCCACATCTCCCATGATCTGACCTTAGCAGTGCTGAGCCAGCAGACCGCCTCTTGGCATGAAGCTGTCAAAGCTCTCCTTGCAGCTGTAACACGGAGCTATGACTCAGGGAACTTCACTCTCATGCAAGAAATCTGTACTCTCTTTCTTCCCGAAGGCAAGTAGCTTTCCTGTCTTCAGGGCCAAATTTCTTCATAGTGCAGAAAGAATCTTCTAATTGTATTCTTAGTAAATAGCTGATAATAGGAGACAGGGAAGGGAAAAGATCATTGTAAGCCATAAATAATATATTTCATTTTCATCAATAATTTTAGGTTCTTCACCAGAGTTGAAAGATACCAAAAAGTACTGACATGGAGTGGTTTTTTTAGATCTTATCCCATTCCGCAAAGGGAACAATTCCAAGAACCAGAAGGGAATCGACTCTGAAAAATATCTTGGATAGTCTCCAGGCTTTGTAATTAGCTACTGAAGAACTGACTAGACTGCACATTGATTCTATAGATGACATAGTATAGAAATTGCTTCTGAGTGTGGACTAGTGCTATCACTTCAGAGAAAAGATAGGAATCCCTAGAACCTTATAAAATGCTTCTTTTCTCCTGCTTTTAACATGCATTCCCCCAACCTTAGAAGAGCATCTCCTTTCTAGGACTTGGCTTTTGGTATGCAGTTTGATAGATAATGGCCTGTCAGTCATCCTTTTTTCCTTGAGGCTTAGTCTTAAACCTCCAGAATTATAGCAGTTTTTCTTTGGAAGATCCTTAAGGTTCCATGGTTGTAAGAATCAAAATGAGAGATCAAGATAACAAAAATTATACAGAAGAAATAAACCCTCTAAGGCTGTAAGACACAAGAAAAATAAGCAACTGGGAAAATCATATCTCACTTCTTCTCCCTTAGGCTGTGGTCATTTAAGAGAAAAACTGGGTGAAGAGCCACCTTTTAAAAGTTTAGAGGCCTTTTTTTCATATGGACAACTCTATGACCTCTGGTGGAATCTGCCCAGGACTCCTCTCATTGAAATGCAAGATGTGGCAGATCCAGTGCCCTTTATTGGCACTGCCTCTGGTGGTGAGCAAAATGGTCTATCTGATATCTCCAGACCAGAAGTACCTGACCCTGAAGCCCTTACTCAGCTGAGCAATGCTCTTCCTCAAGTAGCCATACCAAGTACAGCTTTGGAACCAGACCAGAGCAGCATAGAGAAAAAACAGCCTGCACTGAGTGCATGTGAAGTTCTCATTTCTCAAATGCACGCAGATCTCCAGAGCACCCAGAAAGCTATCACAGAGGTCCAAGAAACATTAGCAGAAATGATCCGCCAGCATCAAAGAAATCAGCTCTGTAAAGCTACAGTGAACAGTACTGAAGAAGAAGATCCTTCCATGAAGCCTCAGTTGTGTTATGAAAATGCTGATAGCCAAAGGTATGAAAATAATATAAAACAAGGTAGAAGAAATCTGGATAAAGGCCAAGGACTTTCTCTGTTAATTTAAAATTGTTAGGTTTTTTAGTTAGAAAAAATTTTAAATGCTTATGTACTGACATTTAAAAATTTTAAAGTTTAAAATTCCTACAGGAAGCCATTTATAACTCAACTCCTCCTGCGAACTCCTCCCTGAAGCTAGTCAGTTCCTTTATATGGGAAAAGGGGGATTGCCACCATAAAGTCAGAAATAGCTTAACCATAGCATATTCTTCTGTTGGAAAGTTCTTGAGATTGGTCCTCTACATCTACCATAACCACTTTGCCTATTTTTATATTAGCTCAAAATTTAGCTACTGCACAACAGTTTGTGTGTGTGTGTGTGTGTGTGTGTGTGAGAGAGACAGAGAGACAGAGAGAGACAGAGAGAATATATGCTATGATTAAGCTATTAATTTACTTAAGCTGTGATAGGAAAAGAAAGCAGAACAACAAAAAAAGTATGTTTGATTTATTAATGTTTAAGTTCAAAAATTTAAACAAAATATCATTTTAATACCTACTATGTTAAAACTAAGCTCCCTCTCTTTAATCATAAAGAAGTAAGCAGTCTCAAATAAAGGATCTCTGAAAACTGTTTCGCGTTCTGAAAGGGATCATTATATATACTTCTAGGGCTAGGGAATATGGAGGAGGGAATTACAATTTGTCCAAAAGGGGAAAATCTGCATTTTAAAAATAGATATTAGAAATGGAGCAGGGAATCTGAAATTAGTTAAATGCTCAAAGTTTTTAATATCTTAAAGAATTATTTGGTTTTGTAAATTGTTTTATTTTAAATATTTCTCCTCTATCTTTATATGCACAAGAAACAGATAAGCAATGGAATTTCAAAGAAATCTAAAACTTTTAGGATAAATGGAAAAAGGATGCAATTACTTGAGCAAATTATGAGTGATTCTTTATTCTTCTATTAACAGTAAAGAACAAGTAAACGAACCACTTTCTTTGGCTGAATTAACAAAACGACTTTCAGAAGCAAATAAGAGAATGTCTGGATTTCCTGAGAGCATTAAGGTAAGATCTGTAACCATATTCTTTGCTAAATCTTGGGTTAGCTAGATGGCTCATTATAAGAGCACTGCCCCTGAATTTAGGAGAACCTGAGTTCAAAGCCAATCTCAGACACTTAACTGCATGACTCTGGACAAGTCACTTTACCCCAATGGCCTCAAAAAAAAAAAAATAAAATAACTAAAAAGCTGAATTTTTTTCAGTTTATTCTACCAGCTTAAATATAGTATAGCCCCATTAATTTTAACTTTTCATCATTAAGTAACCTCAAATGCCATTATTTTGGATACAGCTTTGCTCTATGAACAGATTAAATACATGAACTTACATAATGGTGAATGGCCAGAGTAATCTGGCAATTGTGGATGCACATAATGGTTGCAAAACAAAAAGGCCAGATACAGGTAAGATTACTTAATAGGGAAGCACTCTAGACTTGGAATCAAAAGTCTTGCATTAGACCTTGAACAAGTCATTATCTCTAAAACTTTATTTCCCCTGTTCTAAAATGACAGGGGTCTAACATTACCAGACTCACAAGGTAAATTATAAATATCAAATGAGAATCTTTATATGTAAAGCACTTTGCAATTATAAATTACCATATAAAGTTCACTTCTTGTTCATGTAAAGAATAAAACTTGATCTAAACAGTATTCCAAATTTTAAATTCCATCTTTAAGAGTAATAGGATTAACTACTAGTAGTTTTTGAAATTCATGTTTTGAGTTTAATCCTTTACAAAGTATTACATATCCAGTGGCCATCTTGATTTATGTTGACCTCTTTCCTTTCAGACCTTTCCCTTTCCAGATGTGTTAGAATGTTGTCTTGTCATGCTTCATATTGGATCCCAGTGTTCTGGCTATTTGAGTCTGGAAATGCAGCAGCAAGCCTTAGAACTCCTTCAAAAATACGGCAAAAGCAAAGTTTACAAAAGTTATCAGATTTTCTGCACGTGAATTTGAAGCCCTTCAACTGAAGACTGTTACCACACCTAGACTGAAATATAGGACATCTTTTCACGTCTATAATTTGCTTTTCCCTGGCCTTTCTCCCTGAGCTGTGGACACTTCTGAAAGACAGTCCATAAAATAAGGGGCCAGATGTGCTCAGACTAACTGGTCCATAATGGACCCCAACTCTGCTTGTGAAATTAAAAAGGACTTTATCCTCAACTATCATTTTCTGTTGAGGGAAGAATGATGGCAGGTCAGCAGTTGTTGCTCAGAAATCACACAGCCATAGCAATCTCGGTGACCTTTGAAACCTGTAGGTTTTACCCAAATAGGAAAAACTTGTTTTTTCTATTGTGATAAATGTGTTACATTCTTAAATACACAGGCTACCTTTAAGTAAAATTTTAAACCATACCCTTTGTTAAGATGGGAGTTATTGGCAACCTACATCCATAGTTTATCTGATCTTTTCTCTTTCTCAGCATCCAGATTTGGTAAAAGTCAAAATACAGACTGTTCCTAAATGTTCTCAGTATAGTGCTTCTCACACAACTTCCTTCTACCCCAAATGTATAAAATCACATTTCTGATTGCAGAAATTGGCCGTTGGAATTTCATTATGGAGTAGTCTCATGACATAGAAATACAGCTCTCGTGCAACAGTAGTTTTTCCCCTTTTCAAAGATATGATTTGTAGAATGTAGAAAGGCCTTTTCTGACCAATATAGAACAAGTTTATTTAAAACAATTCATTGCTAAAGATAGTAAATAGGCACCTCAGCAAATATATGGTTTATGTTTAGGATAACATTTTTTTTGCTCATGCTTTTTATAAACTCTACTATAAAACACTTATTTTGGTTGCAGTCTACAACTGTTTTTGAAATTTAGATTTAACCATTTAAACTGTTATTAGAAGAGCCCACTATATAAGGATGCCAATGCTAAAGTTTGTCATTTACTCATTAGAGTTCCATTCTTTTGGCCCTTGTGGGAAGAACTTAGAAGGCTCTAATTAATAGAATTTATAGCACTTTATGTCACTGACAGGATATAGGAGGAAGGAGAATAAAAACAACTATTTTGACCAAATATTTGAACAACTATTTGTGTTCTTAAGGTTGAGAGTAGGACTTTGTTTTCTGTGTTAAAATGGTCTTATTTGGGTTCGGACAAGATCTTAAAATCATTTTGAGTTTTTACTATGTACTTTAAGTGAGACCATTCTCCTATGAAAAGGATGATCTTAAATTTCAACAAGACAGCCAAGTTGAACCATTGCTACTTGAGTTACTTCCAAATTGTCTTCTTATGGTAGAAACTTGAGACATTATGATAGTTGTTAAAAAGACATGAAGGTCTGAGGAACTGGAATAAATTGTACAGTAGGAATAAAAAGGCATTAATGTTAAAATGAAGAATGCTAGTATAGAGAGAAAATCCCCTTCACAGGAACAGATTAAGAAGACTGTTGAACTCTTAAATTATTAAACCTGAATTCTAGTAAAATTTGGGGTACCATAATAGAAGAACAATCTTCATTCTTTTCTGCATACTTGATGAACATAACTGGTATTCTGATCTAAAAGATCCGTTGTCATGTGCTGCTTTAGCCCCTAGGTTAGCTAACTATAGATGTCAAAAATTTGTGTGGTCACTTGGGGGTTTTTCATGCCAGATTAATTGGACAAGAGCAATTCAAAAAGGATCAAGGATTTAGAGTTAAACTCCAGAGGCCATGTAGTTCAGTCCTTTCATTTTGCTTCAGAAATGACTTCAGGGCAGCTAGGTGGTACAGTGGATGGAGTACTAGCCTTGAAGTCAGGAGGATCTGGGTTCAAATCTGGCCTCAAACACACTTCCTAGCTGTGACCCTGGGCAAGTCACTTAACCCAAATTGCCTCAACAACAAAAAAAAGAGAAATTGACTTAAAAAAGGTTACCCACAGTGTCGGTAGCACAGTTCATATCAACTGCTTTTGTTCCTTTCAATTTTAATTGTGTATAAACCAATCCTTTTGTATAACTTGTAGTAAGTGTATTATTATGTGAAGTACAGTTTAGCATGATAACAAAAAATAGCAAATTGAATAAGAAACTATATATAAGTACATATATGTACACAAAGTATGTGTCTGTGTGTGTACAATGAAATGAAGATACAAGAATGAAGAGTTCAAAGCTTAACTAATTACATTAAGTACCAAATGCCTTGACTACCAGCATGTCCATGTATACACAGGTTTATTTATCTTCCTCTAATCACTAAGAGTTTGAATTTTAGAAACAACTATCTGATCTCTTAACTTTATTTTGCCAATGTGAATATGCCTTGCATAAAACCACTCTTAATTATACTGACAGAAACATAACCAAAACTTATCTTTAAAAAAGCAAAAGTAGCAGTGACTACTATCCTTTTTTATTATTCCTATGTTATTAAATGCCCCTTTTACATTTGTTTTGCTTTTTAGCAAGAGTAAAAAACCGTAATTCCTTATAGAAAATATATCAACAGTTTACCAGGAAACAAAGACCTCGGCAGCAATGGCAGGTCTAATTTTTAACAAGCAGATGTGTATACAATTCAATTTATGAAAATAGAGATGTGGGAACTAGAAAAAAAGGACATTGACATTGTTCTCACATCAACAAAGTTGAATGTAATGTTCCAGGGCCAGCAATTTACAGCTGGAAAAGATAAAACCTTCATACCAGAGGTTTTAAAAAGTCTTTATTTTACAAAATTAAAAACATAATATTTACAAGCATTTAAAATATCAGCTTATAATACCTGAGACATGTTCAAAATACCACAAATTGAATCTTCCATAAACTTGTTAAAATGTAAGCTTATGGATTTCTGTGAGTAACCAGTTTCATTCTCTCCAATGCAACATGAATTTGATTTATCAAGAGTTAATGCTTGTTATTCAAGAAATAGAAAATTTTTAATTTTTGAATGACTGGATTTTAAAATAAAAATTACTGTCCTGAGATTTATACCCCAGATGTAGGAATATTATTTTCAAGTAATTCTGTGAACAAAAACTGAATTTCTTTGCTGCCCCCTTTTTTACATTTAACCACTATATTCCCCTTATCCTCAGACTCACTGGAAAGAAAATTAAGGGAGAATGAAGAGAAAAAGAATGCCAAATGCACATCTGAATTTATTTTCCTGTGTTGGAAGACTGTTGGTCCAAAATTGTTTAGGAAATAGAAATTGGAAGGCTTTTCCCTTCATCTAGTACAAGATGTTATATCAAAGTAATACCTAAAAAGACTTCAGATGAAGCACACTTGACACAGCAAATCTCTAGCACAATGGAACAATGCACTTAAAACATCTGAATGACCAAATATTGAGTTCTGGAGATTACTATGACTGAAGGGTAGATTAATAATTGAATTGTTTGCTTTTAAAATGATGTTTCCATTTTAGCAGTAACAAAGTGGTCCATTTCCATGTAATATAAAGAAAAACTAGTAGATAAGGAAGAAATAATTCCCTCAGGAGAATTTTCAGAACCAAATATCTAACAAACTAATCCACAAGTATACCACTTTGTCCTGTTTTCATTGGCAGCTCTCAGCTCAGTTAAGATTTCATTATCGAAGATTAGCCACAAATTATAAAATGAAAAGAGTGACAACAGATAGAGTTATATACATTTACTTGTTTCTGACTTGTCCCTGTTATTAAAAAGGTATCCAGTGAGCCACATTTGCTGGTGTTAGATGGCAACTGGAGAGGAAAAGAGTGGGGATGAGGATTGGGGGAAGCCACTTTTACAAATTCAGAGTGAACTTTTTCATCTGGATCTAAAATGAAGACATCACTTGTCTTCAGTAAAACACAAGTCTTTCTGCTCAATGCAGACTATAGAAACAATTCACTCAATAGAAGCTCTTTCTGTTGGGAAAAGAGAAATATATACACATACAGAGAGCAGTCAGGATAGCAAGCACTAGTACTGAATTGGCCCCATCCTGCAGAGCCATACCCTGTCATCATTGTTGCATATTACTGATAATAGCCAAAATGCTCATTTTCTCCTGAGCAGAGTCCATGTCCTCATTCTGTTTCTGTGCCACTCCTGTGCCAAGGCCATAGAGTCGTCCACAGTACTTAGCATCATCAATACTGTCCTCAAAAAATAACTAGAGAAAAGAAAAAAGACAACTATAAGAATAGCTAAAATGAAGCTTTCTAAAGAAGGCATTTTTTAATACTAAAAAAATATATATTGCATTCTATCACCCACCTTTCTCATAGCCCTCATAATACTGCAAACCTAATGCCAACATAAGGCTAAAAGCATGAATAATTCCATTCTGTACTGGCTTCAAATGTCCAATTAGTGTTTTAAGTTCCTTAGGGACTTTCCATTCCTTTAGAAACTTTACATTTCTTTAATATTCATTTCATTGAGTAAGTTCTCCCTAACTAAAAAAAGACTTCACAAAATTTGAAAATACTTTGTTTACAAAACATTTGTATAAAATAACTTTAAAGAAAGGGGTGAGAATATTAGCACATTTTAGAGAAATAAGCTTAAAATCAGAGAATCTCATCTCTTCTTCAGTGCTCTTCCAGTATATCATAACCAAAATGTCTTAGGACTGGGAGCTCAGAAAGACATGGCTTCAAATATTTGCTCCCAAATGACAATCTGTCTTATTTTTTAAAAGTCAGATAGTGTTTTGTAACTTTCTGATGACTTTTGTATTTATCATCAGGACAGCTAGATAGATATGGATAAAGTGATAAGAGTGTGGGGACTGGAGTCAGGAAAACTCTTCTCCTTGAATTCAAATCTGGCCTCAGATATTACTAGCTATGAGACCCTGGGCAAGTCACTTAACCTTGTTCACCTCAGTTGTTCATCTGTAGAAATAAGCTGGAGAAGGAAATGGCAAACCACTCTGGTATCCTTGCCAAGAAAACCCTAAATGGGGTCACAGAGTCAGACTTGACCAAAATAACTCAACAAAATATTCCTCATCATGCTGGCCCCTGTATCTGAAGTGGCTGAAGGCAACACCTGTCTCCTGAGCTGAGCCCCACCTCTTTCATCCTGAAGAAAGCCATTCCAGTAAGCAGTGAGTCTGAGCCTGCCTGATGTTGCCTGCCAATTCGTTGCAAATCCAACTGATCAGCAACTTCCTGAAGACCTCCCTGTGGTTGAAAGGAGAAAAAAAAAATTTATAAAACCAAATCTTTTATATGAATAAAGTAATTCCATTCTTTGAAAAATGCAGATTTGACATGGCTCTCTTCAACAATGAAATGTTTCAAACCACTTCCAATTGTTCAGTGAAGAAAGCCATATACACCCAGAGAGAGGGATGTGAAATGTGGACCACAACATAACATTTTCATACTCTAGATTGATGTTTGCTTACATTGTGTTTCCTTTATCTGATATTTCTTTCTTGTAGATACGATTTTTCTTGCACAACAATAAGTGTGGAAATATGTATACATATATTCGATTTGTCAAGTATTTTAACATAATTAATATGTAGTGGATATCCTGCCATCTAGGGAAGGGGTGGGGAGTAGGAAGGAAAAACTTGTAACAGAAAGCTTTGTAAGGGTTAATGTTAAAGAATTACCCATACATATGTTTTGCAAATTTTTTTTTTATACATATCTATACAGTTATCTTACTGCACAAGAAACATCAGATCTAGAAAGAGAAGAAGAAAAAAAACAACCTAAGAAGGAAAACAGAATGCATGGAAATATTCACAGAAAGCATTAAAATGCTGTGTTGTGGTTCACTCCCAGTTCCCACAGGCCTCTCTCTGGATGTATGTGACTATCTTCATCGCAGCACAACTGGTTTGAATCACATCATTGTTGAAGAGAACCATGTCCATCAAAATTGATCATCGTATAGTCTTGTTGCTGTGTATAATGTTCTCCTGGTTCTGCTGATTTCACTCAGCATCAGTTCATGCAAGTCTCTCCAATCCTCTCTGAAATCCTCCTGTTGGTCATTTCTTACAGAACAATAATATTCCATAACATTCATATACCATAATTTATTCAGCCATTCTCCAATTGATGGGCATCTTTTCAATTTCCAGTTTCTTGCCACTACAAAAAGGGCTGCCACAAACATTTTTGCACATGTGGGTCCCTTTCCCTCCTTTAAAATCTCTTTGGGATATAGGCCCAGTAGAAACACTGCTGGGTCAAAGGGTATGCATTGTTTGATAACTTTTTGAGCATAGCTCCAAATTGCTCTCCATGTTTTGCAAATTTAAAAAAAGAAAAAGAAAAATGCAGATTTGGGAATTGCCTATTTTTTTTAGATTTTTTTATTTTTTTATTTTTTTTTTGCTAAGGCAATTAGGGTTAAGTGACTTGCCCACAGTCACACAGCTAGGGAATGTTAAGTGTCTGAGATTAGATTTGAACTCAGGTCCTCCTGACTTCGGGGCTGGTGTTCTATCCACTGCACCACCTAGCTGCCCCTTTCCTAAAGCTCTTAAAAGCTCTTTTCTTCCCAGAATAGTATTTATGTTCCTTCTTTTTCTTTTCTTTATGAAATTATTTTGCCTGTCTGATGGATCCCTTTAATCACTACCAAAACATCAAGCCTTATGTAACATAGAGATGGGGATGAAAGAACCAAGTGCCTCCAAAAGCAGCCAAGTTAAAAGTAACATCAAAACATCTCACCCAGTCCCCCTTAATCTTTAATTTTATAACACATAAAAGGAAAAAAAAGTTCTGACAAAAATTGAAATGGACAGATAACTAGCTACCTGCACAAATGATGACATCAAAGTATAAAGCAAAAAACATCCCAATTAAAAAATGGTCAAAACCCAATCATATGGGGGAAAAAATGTTCCCAATCACTAATAATTAAAGAAATGCAAAAACAAATCAATGCTGAGGTTCACCTCCTAACTATCAAATTGGCAGAGATAACATTAAAAGTCTGGACACCTTATTTTAAGAAAACAAAAAGATTATCCAGATCTTGACTACAACAATGAATCAATTTTGGGGAAAGATCTTAATTCCCTGAAGCTAAAATCATTAGAGAAATTGGTCTTGTTTATGGTGACCAAACTTAAATTTTATTTCGCTGTATAATGTCTTTTTTGCTTAATCCAACTAAGTGGTTTTGTTTTGTTTTGTTTTTTGGGTTTGTTTTTTTTTTTTTTTTTGAGCAGAATAAAAGGGGAATCCCTAAGCAGGAATAGCTAAAGGGAGAGTAATTGATTTTAGGAAGAAACTTCTTCCAAAGGTGTGCCAATATTATTCCCTTTGGTCAATCTAAATCCCTAAGTATAAACTATCTACCAGTTTTACTCTGCTGTGGAGGTTCACAATTACTATAATACGTAAATTGGGGCAGCTAGGTGGTGCAATGGATAGAGCACCAGCCCTGAAGTCAGGAGGACCTGAGTTCAAATCTGACCTCAGACACTTAACACTGCCTAGCTGTGTGGCCCTGGGCAAGTCACTTAACCTCAACTGCCTCAACAAAAAAACAAACAAAAAAACTATAATATGTAAATTGGAAAAGAGAATATTCTGATTATCAAGGAAATTTTCACCTCCATGCAGAAATGATTTTTAAAAATCGTCTCAGATTTTAGGTAAAACTAAAAAGTGTGAACTGTTTTCTTCTACAGAATTGGAAAAAAAAAAGTCACTAGATCTAATAACTGAGGTAGTAGCTGCCAAACAATTTCAATAAAATAATGAAAGGAATAAAACTATATACAAGGAGCTGATGAATACTTGGTAATCAGGAATAGAAACAATGAATACAAAAAAACTTGTGTCGGTTTGTTTGGATTTTTTAAATTAATTTTTTAAATACATGTTTCTTTATGAATGATGTTGGGAGAGAAAAATCAAATCAAAGGGAAAAAAGGGAAAAAAATCAAAAGGGAGAGGAAAAAAAACAGAAAAAAAAGAAGTGAACACAGCATGTGTTGGTTTGTTTAAGTTTAGCTGTCAAAGTGAAAGAGGAGCTACTGAACAGAAGATATACAGGAGAATTAGGGGAATTTAAGGAAAGGAACATTTTTCTAAACAGACAGAAGTCAGTAATGAGGAAAAAGTTAAAACACACATAAGAGGTATTGCTTGAGCAGTTATTTTGGAGCAACAAGAGGACAAATTCAAAGATACACATAGTAAGATACACAAAGATACACAAGTAATTAAGAAAATAAGGAGGAAAGATACCTCCTTTTGAGACAGAAAGTGTTATGCCACAGTTCCCATGTCTTAGTTTCCCTCAGTTGCTCTGTTTCACTTTCCCTTGGTTGTTCTGCCCCAAAATAGCAACCTCCTTCCTTCTGACTATCAAAAATAATTGGACTCACATTTCAATGAAGTTATAAAACCTCCAAATGGTCCACCTCAATATACCCCTTATCTTTTTGGCTTCAGACTTCCTGTCTCCCAGTTCCTTCTCAAGCTTCCTTTACTCCCTGTCAGAATTGAATTGATAGCCCTTCCTGGAACTCAATTTTCCTTCCTCCCCTCCCCCCTCCCCAGTGCTAAACCCCTCCTGCTCCTTTGTTCCCAAAAATCCTATAAGAATGCTATGACCAAATTTACTATTTGCTGTACCTGCTTGAGATCCAGTTGGCTGGCATATCTGTCAGTCTAAACTCACAATGGATTGTGTGCTTCGAGACAAGAGTCCCAGCAGTCCCAATCCATAGTTATGGATTCTGAACTCTCAATTAACATCAATAAAGTATTACCTAATCTTCAATGTGTGATACTGCCTCAGTTTCTCCCTGAGCATTGCAAAAGTAAAGAATGGAAAATTACACTAGAAAGTTTTATGAAGGCTGAAGGATGACTTCAATTTTACTGGAAAAGTAGAAGAATAAAGCATGTACTTTATTGTGTGGGGAATGGGGAAATAGGGATTTGAAGAAACTTTTGAAGCATTACTATACAAAATGAGCAAGATTGCAAAACAGCTGTGAAGGCAACCCAAGAGCAGTATCATGAAACTCCACTGGGGAAGGGGGAGTGGTAATCATTTAGTCCATTGCTCATTTATAACACTGTTCCTATAGAACTATTCCCTATAATATTAATTAACCTAATGACAGTGTTATATTTTTTAGCTGTTAAAAAGTTAAATTAATACAAGAGTATGGGAAAGCAGGAAAAGCAATGTTCTGAAAGCTTTGATGCTTTCTAGATTTCTGATGATGAGAACAATTTCATGCCCTTCTCTGAATATCACTCTTCATTACAAAATAAAGATAATACTTGTACTATGTCCCTCAAGGGCTGTTCTAAGGAAAGGTACTTAACAAATTAAAAAGCACTACCAAAATAAGAATTATTAGGGGCAGCTAGGTGGCGAAGTGGATAGAGCACCAGCCCTGAAGTCAGGAAGACCTGAGTTCAAATCTGGTCTCAGACACATAACATTCCCTAGCTGTGTGAACCTGGGCAAGTCACTTAACCTCAATTGCCTCAGCAAAAAGCAAAAATAAAAAAATAAAAAATATAAATAAGAATTATTAATTTTCTGATTTAAGTGCCAATTGGATAAAGGCTAGTTTACAAATTTGTTAACTGTTCTTCCCTATTGTAATTATTAGCTATCTTTAGGGTCATGATATTTACACTTTTGTAAGTAAAGAGTAACTGGTTTTATTCACCTACTACTGATATTATAAAAAATCATTTTTACCTTAAGGTTTTTACAACTCTTCATTAAATATTTCACATCATAGATAGATGGGAAGAAAAGGTTCAAAATATAGAAGAATTCATGCTCTTCTTCTGGTAATCGGGAATCAGTTAGCAGCTTTACCATGTAGCCAAAATCATAACCACTGTATAGAAGGAATCAGTCACTGCAGTTAAACAAATGGCAGAGATCAGACCCTGTTAATTCTGCCTCTCACATACTCATATAAAAAGCTAAGGCCTATTTTTCCAAATTTCCAAAATTTTTCAAAACTTTCTAATTTTTTTTCAATTTAACTGAACTCAAAAGTGAATAAACAATAGAACATTAGAAAAAGTTATAGAAAACACTAGAACATGTCACAAGTCTAGATTTTGTGCATAAAATCAAAAAAGACCCTCTCTAATGAAAAAACAAATGATTTCACAGTTCAATTGGCAAGATATAATGTACTATGTTAAGAATGACAATGCCCTGACTTTCTCACTCTCCTATAATTACACAAACTGATGATTATCAAATGTAATGAGAAATCATCTATCACAGACCCAGTTTTTTTTTCCTTGAATTGACAAAAGCTAAGGATATGCAACAAGTCAATATCCAAGACCAATCATTGTTACTAATAAAAGAGAACAACACATATCTAATTATTATGCTGAGACCTAGTGAGCTTATTATTTATTTAGGCTCTTTCTAGGACTGACCTGTGAAATGAAAGCCATTTAACGTTGTCACAGAGAACTACCCCTGAGGTCATGAGCAGTTCTGCAAAGTGCAAAGTGTCAATACCTTCCTCTTCATGCTTCTGGAATTGTAACCCTGAGTTAGCAAGGAGATCTATGGAGTCCTGGGAATACATGTCCTCTCTAAAAAAGTAAGGCATTCACTTATTAAGTGATGTAAAATTACAGCTGTAATTTAAAAACATAAACAATATCATATATGCAAGAAAATTTTTTTTCTAAAATGATTTTTTCAAGGTTGCTTTGAAGTGCGTGTGTTTTTTTAAGATGAAATCAACTTCCCCAACAGTCAAGTGCAAAACAGTAATTCTGAGACAAAAGATACATTTACATAATAGAGCAATCATGAAATAAGCAATGGAATCAGGTTTCTGAAGCTCACTTCAAGATGCACTGTCCTCTTCCTTTTATTAAGCTTGTTCACTTATACTCAGATTTTGATTAGACCTCAAAATACATTGGAACAAAGGACTCCCAAGAAGAAAATTCCCTTTACTTATATGGATCAGCACCTATTTTCAATTTTCAGTCTTGGAGAGTGGCTGTGGGGCAGCAGTGGTTAATGACTGACCCAAGATCTCGGGAAATATATGAGTCTGAAAAAAGACAGAATCAAGATCTCCCCAGCTTTTTATCCATTATGTCATACTACTTTTAAAACTTAAGACAACTAACAAAATAAAGTTGCTAGATGAATCCTAGATGCAACAAAAATGATTTTGTTTTCCCCTCATCTACCTAAAATTATTATTACATGGCAATCTACGTAGCTATGGTATAATGGGAAAAGCATTGGATTTGGATTCAGGATTCCTAACTCTTAACAGTATCTATACAACACTGGACAAAAGTCATTTAACAACCCAAGTGAATTTTAGTGTACACATCTGTAAAATGAGGATGTTGGACTAGCTAAGTAGTATCAAATTTAAATAAAAATGGATCCTTGCAATTGCATGTTGACTTAGAAAACTACAAGTTATGTTATCTATGTTGTATTGTATCTTTATGTATTTCGTTCACCATTTCCCAATTATATTTAAACCTGCTTCTAGCTATGCTGGGACATTTTGCACAAGTTTGACATCTGTAAACTAGATGACCTCTGAAGTCTCTTACAATAAATACAGATCTCTAAGTAATTTTTAAAACACAATTCTACTCTTCTTTTCCCCTTCTAATTTTCATTTTATCAGAGATGATAAGCTTTGAAGAAGTGTGTCTCAAAAATAAAAATCACAGGAGTTCGAAAATTATCCTTACCTTTAAGTTATTCAAAGCCAAAGAAACCCCAAGTATTTTTAAGAATTTATTCCCAAATGATCAGAAGTCCTTTTCCTCATTTAAAAAATACAGATTTGAATAAAAGTATGGCTTTAATGTCCCTCTAAAATATTACAATAATCTGTCAGACTTCTTACTTTTAAAAACTGTATCATAAATTTCCCAGCCAAGAAGTAATAATTTTTTCAGCCTTTTCTGCTGGGATCTGTATTTTCTGAAGGTCTACACCCTTTTATCTCTCTCTCTCTCTCTCTCTCTCTCTCTCTCTCTCTCTCTCTCTCT
>JAJPUD010015519.1:4083-26158 GCA_023553655.1 Myrmecobius fasciatus | reverse complement strand
ATGGGAGGGGTCATCTGTATTTCCAACCTGTTACATGTACAACGTATGTTTGGCCAAAGCATTTGGATTTTGATGATTTTCCATGTCATTTTTTTTCCCCACTTCCACTACAAATATAGGATTCACCATCAGAGATTTTGATATTTGGGAACAGTTCTCTACCTTGTATAGAAAATTACTGTACCATTTTTTAAAAAAAATCATTTTTATTTCTTCATTAACATATCTTCATTTATGGTCTATGTATAATCCATATTTCATGTTTTATTTCCTTTATTCAATTATTTGACATCTGAACAATTGAGAAATTTATTGCTCTTTTAGACTTTTTGTGATTCTCAAGGATTTCTAAATCTTTCCTTTTCTCTAAGGTCCCTTCAATCCCTTCTTCATCCATTGTGTGGGTTCTCACTAAAAGAAGTCAGTCCTTTTACTGATAGATAACTGATGTCTGACTGATTCCTGAACTTACACCTGAGAGAGCTACCTTTTTTCTTCTCAAGATTCCTACAACTACCCTTTACCAGTATGGGGTTGGAAAATGGGAGGGTATGAACTCCAAACCCCCTTCTTAAGGAAAAAGCTCATCTCAGATATCTCCTCATTTCTCACCTGACACTCCTTTGGGACTAGCTGACTGACTTCTCCACCATAATCCTGGTTACCCCTTCCTACTCTGACCTCTTTTTATTCTTATTTGCCTGTTCGCTTCTATTGTTAACTGTCCAGCTAAAGGAATAGAAATACTAGAATCTGCCAGGACCAAAGAAAACAAGAGAATGCAAATACTCAAAAAGGGAAGGACAACCTAGAAGTGAAGTTAAAAGAAAAGAAAACAACCCCCCCAAAAAAAACATTCAAAAATATCTGCCTCTTGCCAAAGGAAATGTGCAAAATTCAAAGACAGCAAGCACACACACAATCTAAGGATCTCAGAAGGATGCAGGGGAAAAGTGGACACAATGATAAAGGAACCAATCAGAGAGAACTGGCCAAAACCAAAGAAAGAATAGGGAACTCCAATGGAAAGAATTCACAGGACACTTGCAGAGAAACAAACCAAACATGATCACAAACTCCCAAGTTGGTAGTGGGTACATTGAATAATTCAACTCAGAAGCCCCAAATCCTACAAGCCATGAGGAGAAAGACCTTCACATTCAATGGACTTGACTTAGTGTAATAAGGCAAGACTGATGCAAGCCAAGTAGCTATGGGGAAGGAATAGAAGAAAGGGCTCCAGAGAGCATTGGAACTGAGGAAGTAGCTCAGGGAGACCTATCCTGCAAATGGGAACTTAATATGGGGACAAAAAGGGGATGTTCAATGGTAAATATTTTTAGAACGAAAAGTTGAGAGGGACTGTGTATTTCTTAAATGCCTCAAACAACAGAAATGTAGGAAAGAGTGAATAAGTATAACACAAGAGAGAAACAGCAGGAAGATCAATAAAAAGAGACTTTTTTTCCTGATGCAATTGGGGTTAAGTGACTTGGCCAGGGTCCCACAGCTAGTAATTGTTAAATGCTTGAGGTCATATTTGAAGGCAGATCCTCTGACTTCAGTGCTGGTGCTCTATCCACTTCATCACCGAATGGCCCCAAAAGACTTTTTTTTCTAATGTTGAGAAGGTCACAGGGAAGAATGAGGAAATCTGCTGGAGGTAACAATCAAGATTACAATAGGGGGTATTATGAACAGAATCTTGTGTCTTCCTGCCTTCAGAAGGCTGCTGCTTTTGTGGGACTACATCACAACAGGGGAAGATACATGAAAAGGGAAAAGAGGGAACTGGAAGCAGAGAGTGATAGACCAAGATCATATCAATAACTTGAAATTTTTTATTCAATTCTATATAAATGTATAAAATGCCTACCATGTCTCAGGTATTCTGCTACAAACTGCTTCACACACCCATACACACACACACACACACACACACACACACACACACACACACACACTACCTTCCCTGCCTTCAAGCAACTTACAATCTAATGAGAGAGACAATATGCAAATAGCAAACTATGCAGGGGTGAAATAGGGAATAATTAGAAGAGGGAAAGCACAAGAAGTAAAAGGAGTTAAAGAAGGCTTTCCCTAGATGGCTTTTAATTTTTAATTATGATTTAAAACTAGCCAGGCAGCTAAGTCGGGACGCAGGGCTGAAGGTCAGCAGAGAAATCAGGGCAGTAGAGGCAGGAAGAATTTGTAAATCATTAGCACAGAGATGGTAATTAAATGCATGGCAGCTGATGAGATCCATTTGTGTAGAGGGAGAAAAGTGGAGGAGGCAGGAGGGGGGACACCTGTGATTAGAGGATGCTGTCTGGAAGAAGATCCAGTATAGAAGATGGAGAGAGAGTCAAAGAGGGAGGAGGAAAGCCTAGAGAGAGTCCTGTCCTAAAACTTTGAAGAAGAGAATCTCAGCAAGAAGAGAGGGATCACCTGTCAAAGGCTGTGGACAGGTCGAGAAAAATGAGCATTGAGGAGAGCTCCCTGGTCTCAGAAAGAGAGGAGCATATAGGGGACAAGACTGAGAAGGTGGAGGAAGGAAGGAGACCTGACCTGGAAGGGGAGAGGGTCTCCATGATGAGGGGTGGCAGCCAGCACTTGAGGGAAGAGGAGAGCATGGAGACAGGGCTGAGATTGTTAGGGAAAGGAAAGATCACCAAGACTGGGTGTGAAGGAATGTAAGCTGCAACCCCAGCCCCAGCCTCATAATACTCCTTCCTCTCTGTCTGTATCTCTCTGTCTTTGTATCTTAGTTTTTTTTTCTCTCTGTCTCTCTGCCTCTCTGCCTCTGTCTCTGTCGTTTAGTTTCTCTCTGTCTCTCTAAATGTGTCTGTCTCTGCCTTAGTTTCTCTGTTTCTGTCTGTCTCTGTCTCTTTCACCTTTCTCTCTCTCGTGTTTGTTTCTCTCTGTTTCTCTCTTTCTCTGAATCTCTGTTTCTTTCTTTCTATCTGACTTTCTCATTCTATTTTTCAATATCTGATTCACTCTGGATTATTCTCTCTGGCTCTCACTCTTTTTCTGTTTCTCTTTGTCTCCACAACATTTTTTCCCCCTCTTTTTCATTCTCATTTTCATTTTCTCCCTCCTTCCCTCTCTCTTTCCCTCTCTCTCTTAGTCTCTATCCCTCTCTCTGGCTCTCTTTGTTTCTCATTATCTTTCACATTCACACTCACTCTTTCCTCTACCATCACCCTTCTCTCTTTCTCTCAGTTTCTCTATCTCACCTCTGATTCTCTCTCTCTCTCTCTGTCTTTCTGTCTCTTTGTCTCTCGGTCTCTCTAACTCTGTAGGCTCCCTTCTCTGTCAATTTCTGTCTATTTGTCTGTTTCTCTATGACTTTTTTCTTTCTGTTTTTTTCTCTCTCTCTTTTTACTAAAGCTTTTTATTTTCAAAACATGGATAATTTTTTTTTCAAAATTGACCCTTGAAAAATCTTGTGTTCCAGATTTTCCCCTCCTTTCTCCTCACCCTTTCCCCTAGATGGCAAATAATCCAATATATGTTATATGTGTTAATATGTATATGTTAAATCCAATGTATGTTTACTTATTTATACAATTATCATGCTGCAAAAGAAAAATGAGATCAAAAAGGAAAAAATGAGAAAGAAAACAAAATACAAGCAAAGACAACAAAAATTGTGAAAATGCTATGTTATGATCCACACTCAGTTTCCACAGTCCTCTCTCTGGGTATAGATGGCTCTCTTCATCACAAGATCATTGGAACTGGCCTCAATTATCTCATTGTTGAAGAGAGCCACATCCATCAGAATTGATCATCCTATAATCTTGTTACAGTGTACAATGATGTCTTGATTCTGCTCATTTCACTTAGCTGTTTATGTCTCTCCAGTACTCTCTGAAATCATCCTGCTGATAATTTTTTAAAAAACAATAATATTCCATGGCATTCATCTACCATAACTTATTCAGACATTCTCCAACTGATGGGCATACATTCAGTTTCCAGTTTCTAGCCACTACAAAAAGGGCTGCCACAAACATTTTTGCTCATGTGGGTCCCTTTCCTTCCTTTAAGATCTCTTTGGGATATAAGACCAGTAGAAATACTGCTGGATCAAAGAATATGCACCATTTGATAGCCCTTTGGGTATAGTTCAAAATTGCTCTCCACAATAGTTGGATCAACTCACAACTCCACCATCAATGTATCAGTATCTCAGTTCTCTCACATCCTATCCAACATCCATCATTATCTTTTCCTGTTATCTTAGCAATTTTTGAGAAGTGTGTGTACCTCAGACTTGTCTCAATTTGCATTTCTTTTATCAAGAATGATTTAGAGGGGCAGCTAGTTGGCACAGTGGATAGAGCACCAGCCCTGAAGTCAGGAAGACCTGAGTTCAAATTTGGTCTCAGACACTTAACATTACCTAGCTGCATGACCCTGGGCAAGTCACTTAACCTCAATTGCCTCAGCAAAAAGGAAAATAAAAAAGAATGATTTAGAGCACCTTTTCATACATCTGGAAATGGTTTCAATGTTTTCATCTAAAAATTGTCTCTTCATATCTTTTGAGAATTTATCAATTGGAGAATGGCTTGAATTCTTATAAATTTGAGTCAGTTCTCTATGTATTTTAGAAATGAGGCCTTTATAGGAATCCTTAAATGTAAAAATGTTTTCCCAGTTTATTGCTGCCCTTCTAATCTTGTCTACATTGGTTTTGTTTGTACAAAACCTTTTTAACTTAATATAATCAAAATTATCTATTTGTGTTCAGTAATGAACTTCTTCTTTGGCCACAAATTCCTTTCTTCTCCACAGATCTGAGAGGTAAATTATCCTTTATTCTTCTGATTTGCTTATAATATTACTCTTTATGTCTAAATCTTGAACCCCTTTTAGATTTATCTTATATTGTTATATGGTATATGGTGTTAGATATGAGTCAATATCTAGTTTCTGCCATACTAGTTTCCAATTTTCCCAGCAGTTTTTTTTTTCAAATATTGAGTTCTTATCCCCAAAGCTAGGGTCTTTGGGTTTGTCAAACACTAGATTATTGTAGTCATTGATTATTTTGTCCTGTGAAGCTAATCTGTTCCACTGATCAACTACACTATTTCTTAGCCAGTACCAAATATTTTTGATGACTGCTGCTTTATAATATAGTTTTAGGTCTGGTACATCTAGGCCATGTTCATTGGTAATTTTTTATTAATTCCTTTTATTCTTCCAGATGAACTCTTGTTATTATTTTTTCTAACTCTGTAAAATAATTTCTTGGGAGGTTGATTGGTGTGGCCCTGAATAAGTAGATTAATTTAGATAGTATTGTCATTTTATTATATTAGCTTGGCCTACCCACTTGATCTATTTCCAACTGATTAGATCTGACTTTATTTATTCGGAATGTGTTTTGTAGTTGTTTTCAAATAGACTCCCAACTATTTTTTATCATCTACAGTTATTTATTTATTTATTTTGCTGAGGCAATTGGGGTTAAGTGACTTTCCCAGGATCACACACCCAGGAAGTGTTAAGTGTCTGAGGCCAGATTTGAACTCAGGTCCTCCTGATTTCAGGGCTGGTGGTCTTTCTACCCTAACTACCTAACTAGCTGCCCTTACAATTATTTTAAATGGAAGTTCTCTTTGTATCTCATGCTGCTGCACTTTGTTGGTACTATATAAAAATGTTAATGAATAATGTGGATTAATTTTGTATCCTGCAACTGGGCTAAAATTGTGAATTGTTTTTAGTAGTTTTTTGGATGATTATCTAGGATTCTCTAAGTATTCCATCATGTCATCTTCAAAGAGTGATAATTTGGTTTCCTCATGATCTACTCTAATTCCTTTAATCTCTTTTTCTTCTCTTATTGCCAAAGCTAACATTTCTAATACAACATTGAATAGTAATGGTGATACTGAGCAACCTTGTTTCACCCCTGATGTTACTGGGAATGGGTCTTGTTTGTTCCCATTACATAAAATGCTTGTTTTAAATAGATGTTACTGATCATTTTTAAGGAAAGCTCCATTTATTTCCATATTCTCTAAAGTTTTTAATAGGAATGAGTATTGGATTTTGTCAAATACTTTTTCTGCATCTATTGAGATAATTATATATTTGTTAGTTTGCTTATTGATAGTCAATTGTGCTAATAAGTTTCCTAATATTGAACTAGCTCTGCATTCCTGATATAAATCCTAGTTGGTCATAGTGTATTAACTTGCTATAAACTCTTTACAAATCTTTTATTTAAAATTTTTCCATCAATATTTCTTAGAGAAATTGGTCTATAATTTTCTTTCTTTTTTTTGACCTTACCTGGTTTAGGTATCAGCACCATATCTTTGTCATGAAAGGAATTTGCTAGGACTCCTCTTTCCCTATTTTTTCAAATAGTTTACATAGTATTGGAATTAATTCTTTAAATGTTGAGTACATGTAAATCCATCTGGCCCTGAAGATTTTTTCTTAGGGAGTTGATTATTAGCTTGTTTTATTTCTTCTTCTAAAATGGGACTACTAAAGTAATTTATTTCCTCTTCTGTTAATCTGGGCAATCTATATTTTTGTAGGTATTCCTCTATTTCTTTCTTTTTCTTTCTTTCTTTTTTGCTTTTTGCTGAGGCAATTGGGGTTAAGTGACTTACCCAGGGTCACACAGCCAGGAAGTGTCTGAGACCAGACTTGAACTCAGGTCTTCCTGACTTCAGGGCTGGTGCTCTAACCACTGTGCCATCTAGTTGCCCCGGTATTCCTTTATTTCACTTAGATTATCAGATTTATTGACATATACTTGGGCAAAGTAACTCCTAATTATTGCTCTAATTTCCTCTTCATTGGTGGAAAGTTCTCTCTTTTCATTTTTGAGACTTACAACTTGATTTTCTTCTTTCCTTTTTATTAAAGGTTTTTTATTTACAAAATATATGCATGGGTGATTTTTCTACATTGACCCTTGCAAAACTTTCTGTTCCAAATTTTAGGGTTATTTATATAGTTATCTTACTGCACAAGAAAACTTGGATCTAGAAAGAAAAAAAAATTGAGAAGGAAAAAATGCAAGCAAACATCAACAGAAAGCATGAAAATGCTATGCTGTGGTCCACACTCAGTTCCCACAAACCTCTGGCTTTCTTCATCATTGAACAATTGGAACCGGTTTGAGTCATCTCATTGGTGAAGAGAGCCATGCTCATCAGAAGTGATCATGTATAGTCTTATTGTTTCTGTGTATAATGATCTCTGCTCATTTCACTTAACATCACTTCATGTAAGTCTCTCCAGGCCTTTCTGAAATCATCCTGTCGGTCGTTTCTTACAGAACAATAATATTCTATGATATCCATATTCCATAATTTATTCAGCCATTCTCCAATTGATGGACATCCATTCAATTTCCAGTTCCTTGACACTACAAAAAGGGCTGCCACAAACATTTTTGCACATGTGGGTCCCTTTCCCTCCTCTAAAATCTCTTTGGGATATAGGCCCAGTAGAAACATTGCTGGGTCAAATGGTATACACAGTTTGATAACTTTTTGAGTATAGTTCCAGATTGCTCTCCAGAATGGTTGAATCTGTTCACAGTTCCATCAACAATGTATCAGTGTCCCAGTTTTCCCACATCCCCTCCAACATTCATTATTATCTTCTCTTATTATCTTCGCCAATCTGACAGGTATGTGTGTAGTGGTATCTCAGAGTTGTCCTAATTTGTATTTCTGTGATCAGTAGTAATTTGGAGCACCTTTTCATATGATTAGAAATAATTTAACTGTCTTCATCTGAAAATTGTTGATATCCTTTGACCATTTATCAATTGGAGAATGGCTTGAATTCTTATAAATTTGAGTTAATTCTCTATATATTTTAGAAATGAGGCCTTTATCAGAACCTTTGAATGTAAAAATGTTTTCCCAGGTTATGGCTTCCCTTCTAATCTTGTCTGCATTGGTTTTGTTTGTACAAAACCTTTTTATCAATATAATTAAAATGATCAATTTGTGTTTTGTAATGAACTCCAGTTCTTCTTTGGTCACAAATTCCTTCTTCCTCCACAGATCTTAGAGGTAAACTATCCTATGTTTTTCCAATTTATTTATAAGATCATTCTTTATGTTTAGATCTTGAACCCATTTCAACCTCATCTTGGTATATGGTGTTAGGTATGAGTCAATGCCTAGTTTCTGCCATACTAGTTTCCAATTTTCCCAGCAGTTTTTGTCAAATAGTTTTTATCCCAAAGCTGGGGTCTTTGGGTTTGTCAAAGACTAGATTCCTATAGTCAGTGACTATTTTGTCCTGTGAACCTAACCTTTTCCACTGAAACTCTACTCTATATCTTATCTTAAATGGTTTTGATGTCCACTGTTTTATTATATAATTTTAGGTCTGGTATAGCTTGGCCACCATTTGCATTTTTTCAATAATTCCCTTAAGATTCTTGACTTTTTGTTCTTCCAGATGAAATTTGTTTTATCTGTATGTACGTATGCATATATGTACATATATATATATATATATTAGCTCTGTAGCTCTTTAGATCATTGAATAGTCTTGTTGTTGCCATGTATAAGGATCTCCTGGTTCCGCTCATTTCACTTAGCATCAGTTCATATAAATCTCTCCAGGCCTCTCTGAAATCACCCTGCTGATTTTTTTTTATAGAACAATAATATTCCATAACATTCATATGCCATCATTTAGCCATTCCCCAGCTGATGGGCATCCATTTAGTTTCCACTTTCTTGCCATTACGAAAAGGGCTGCCACAAACAATTTTGCACATGCATGTCCCTTTCCCTCCTTTAAGATCTCTTTGGGATATAGGCCCAGTAGAAACATTGCTGGATCAAAGGGTATGCACAGTTTGATAATTTTTTGAGCATAGTTTTAAATTGTTCTTTAGAATAGCTGGATCCATTCACAGTTCCACTGTTCAGTGTCTTGGTCTGAATTCCTGAGTGACCCGGGTCTTATATGACCAGCAAGGCCCAGGCACCTGAAATGGTGAATCCCGTGAGGATTGAGGGGTGAGAGCCAAGATGGTGAAAGACTGTTTATTCAGAAGCCTGTTATCACTTTTATAACTTTGGTACATTCTTTCAGCTCCTTTAAGATAATGTAAGCCTACTACTCTAATGTATAATAACTAACTACTCCCTAAAAAGGAGATCCTTCTCTATAACAGGAAGCTACATGTATAGAGTGTGTATTCCTTTCCTAATAATGTATGCAAGCATATGGGTATTGTTCTCCCCTCAAGATCTGGAACACCTCCCTTTGCTGCTGGAACTTTCGACTCATGAAGGGGTCCCAAAGCTGGCATGTTGCTCAGATAGAATCCCCTTCCACTCTAGATGACATCTTGTTCACCCATGCACGGATTACCCTCGGTTTACCCAAGTTGTATCTCATGTGATGTCCAAGGCTGTGGGAGGGGAGAGGGGGAAGTTGGCAGGTCTTCCCATTACATTCCACTAAAAATGTATTAGTGTCCCAGTTTTCCCACATCCCTTCCAACATCCATCATTATCTTTTCTTGTCATTTTAGCTAATCTGAGAGGTGTGTAGTCATATCTCAGATCTGCCTTAATTTACATTTCTCTGATCAATAGTGATTTAGAGCATCTTTTCATATGACTAGAAATGGTTCCAATTTCTTCATCTAAAAATTGTCTGCTCATATTCTTTGACCATTTATCAATTGGAGAATGCCTTCAATTCTAATAAATTTGAGTAAATTATATATTTTAGAACCTTTGAATGTAAAAATGTTTTCCCAGTTTAATGCTTCCCTTCTAATCTTGTCTGCATTAGTTTTGTTTGTATAAAAACTTTTTAACTTAATAAAATCAAAATTATCTATTTTGTGTTCAGTAATGAACTCCAGTTCTTTTTTGGCCACAAATTCCTTCCTCTTCCACAGATCTGAAAGGCAAACTATCCTTTGCTCTTCTAATTTGTTTATAGTATCACTCTTTATGTCTAGATCAGGGACCCATTTTGACCTTATGTTGGCATATAGTGGATCAATGCCTAGTTTCTGTGAGACTAGTTTCCAATTTTTCCAGCAGTTTTTGTCAAATAGTGAGTTTTTGTCCTGAAAGCTGGTGTCTTTGGGTTTGTCAAGCATTAAATTACTAGAGTCATTGACTATTTTGTTCAGTGAACATAACCTATTCCATTGATTGACTACTTTATTTCTTAGCCACTACTTAACTAAATAGTTTTGGTGACCTCTGCTTTGTAATATATTTTTAGGTGGGGCACAACTAGGCCAACTTCATTTGCTATTTTTTCATTAATTCCCTTCATATTCTTGGACTTTTTGTAATTCCGGATGAACCTTGTTATTACTTTTTCTAGATCTTTAAAACAATTTCTTGGGAGTTTGATTAGTATGGCAATGAATAAGTAGATTAATTCAGGCAGTATTGTCATTTTTATTATGTTCACTGGGCCTACCATGAGCACTTGATATTTTTCAAATTGGTTAGATCTGACTTTAGTTTTGCGAAAAGTGTTTTGTAGTTGTGATCATATAGTTCCTGACTTTGCCTTGGCAAGAACTCTCTTATGTTTAAAGGGTTTTTTTTTTTACACTGGTTACATTCATAAGTTTTCTTTCTACTGTATATTCTCTGATGTACAATAAGAGATCCCTTTTCTCTAAAAGCTTTCCCACAATGATTGTATTTATAAGGCTCCTTTCCAGTATGAATTCTCTGATGATGTGTATTTGTTTGTTTGTTTATTTATTTATTCATCCATTTATTTATATCCTCTTCCCTCTATGAGCAGAAGAGAAACTCTCTTCTCTTTTCCTAGGCAAAGAGAAAAATCCTAAGTGGGCAGAAGCAACCATTTTAAATCTCATTAGTTTACATCCCAAACATAATTTAATTTCTTTTTTTTGTGTGTTTTTGTTTTTTTTGCTGAGGTAATTGGGGTCAAGTGACTTGCCTAGGGTCACACAGCTAGGAAGTGTTAAGTGTCTAAGACCAGATTTGAACTCAGGGCCTTCTGACTCAGAGCTGGTGCTCTATCCACTGTGCTATCTAGCTGTCCCCATAATTTAATTTCTAAAAACCTTCATGCACAGTTACATTGGAACCTCACAATAAACCTGTGACATCACAGAAAGTGCCTTCATTCTCTTTAGGTGCACAACTCAGGTCATCAACTCAAAATGATTGAGTGACTTGACCCAAATCCCTACAGCTTAGACTCGAATTTACACCTTGTGAATGGGCATGCTCTGCCTACAGTATGTGACAAGTTAACTCCACTCTCAATTTTTCCCTTTCTTTTTCATTATCTGCACTTTCAATGCTTTTTTCATAGATATGCCATTTGGTGAATATATAGTAAGTACTCAAATTAATTCACGATCTATCCTGCCTGTAGCCATTACAAATTTCCATGATGATCACTTTCAATTTTCTATTTTTTTTACATCATCTGAAGTCATATTCAGAAGGCTAATACATTCTTATTTGTATTTACCTGAGGTTTAAGTGATTTTGTTTTGACCCATTACTTTTTTTGAGATAGCTATTATTTATTTCTTTTTAATTAATTTTCATTGTGTGTTACTTGCATATCCTAAAAATATAATTTAAAAAAATGCATGAAATTACCCACATTTGAAAATGTGCCTCATCTAGCAATTTGAGTTCATCATCCTGTGATATGAAAGGGAGCTCCACTATTGCAATTCTTTCCCTTTTAGAAGCTCACAAACACCTTGAAGGATTGAGATAATGATCCAAGGAATCTGACCCCAAAATGTGTTAATGGCACCTTAAGTGGTAAATAAATATCTGATTTGATTATAAAGGTAGCTGCCCTCTGGGGAAACACAGATGTGCACATTTCCACCTTAACAGTGATCTTTCTGCACTGATTTCAGTCTATCATGATCACCAACACATTGCTTTGGAGGACTGTGCAGTGAATCCATCAAACACTGGCTGCTTCTAAGTGCAACATATTCTTTTGGCTTCTCAGCTTGTTGTCACATTGTTTCCAGCCTTCCAGGAAGGTTGGATAATTAAGTATAAATGTTCAGAAGCTTGCAAAGACTCTTGAGGGCTGTCTCTCACCAGATCAGAGGCAAAACAAACAACAACAAAAAAATCAAAACATTATATTTTGATATATATTCAGACTCCATAGTTCTTTCTATGGATGTGGGTAGCATTTTCCATCTGGAGTCTTGGAATTGTCTTGGATCATTGTATTGCTGAGAATAGCTTAGTCTATTGTAGCTGATCATCAAACAATGTTGCTATTACTGTATACAATGTTTTCCTGGTCCTGCTCACTTCACTAAACATCAGTTCACGTAAGTCTTTCCCATTATTTTTCTGAAGTCTACCTGTCACTATTTCCTATAGAACAGGAATATTCTATTATATTCATATAATGTAATTTGTTCAACAATTTCAATTGATAGGTATGCTCTCATTTCCAATTCCTTGACATTACAAAAAGAGCTGCCATAAATATGTTTGTTCATGTGGGCCCTTTTTTCTTTTTTTTGTGATCTCTTTGGGATATAGACCTACTAGTGGTATTGCTTGATCAAATTGTGCTTGATGCACAATTTTATAGCCCTTTGGACTTTTTTCTAAATTCCTTTCCAGAATGGATCAGATCACAAATCTATCAACAATACATTATTTCTCCAATTTTCCAACATCCTCTCCAACATATATCATTTTCCTTTTCTGTTATATTAGCAAATTTGAAAGGTGTGAAATGGTACCTTAGAGTTGTTTTAATTTGCATTTCTCTAATCAAAATTATTTTGCATATTTTTTCATATGATTTTAAAAGCTTTAATTTCTTCACCAGAAAATTGCCTGTTCATATCCTTTAAGCTTTTATCATTTGGGGAATGAGTGGGAATGTTATAAATTTGACTCCATTCTATATATGTGTGGAGGAAACAAATTACAATATTGGCATTTTACTAATGATTAAAGTTAAGTGACTTACAGAGGTAAATGTCTGAGACTGAATTTGAACTCAGATCTTTTGGATTTAAGGAATTCATTTTCTAATTGTTGAGTTCATCTTCCTGGCATCAAAATGAAATAGGAATACATAACAAATAGTTAGATTGGGGTAAGGGAGTTTAGGGAAAGGGTTTTAGAATGAGCCTTCAAACTTGAGTAAGTAAATGAACTCTTTGGGGAAAGGTTGCACTGGGACAGAGTAAACTTACAATTGACCCAATGGATGTTGAAGTGGAGTAGGAAAGGCATCAGTGAGCTGTCCTGTAACTAGTGGGAGATAAATTTTAAGTGGACCTGAGAATCCGAGCCATTAATGCAGGATGCTGAAAGTGACTTCAGGAAACCACCTTAAATGAAGGAAGCCCAGTTGTGCAGATTTGTTCATTGAGCTCTTAGAAGGTAACAGTCAGTTCTTAGTCAAGAGCATGGTGGTCTCCTTAGCCTAGAAAGAGAGGAAGATGTAAGCTCCCTTCCAGCTTTGAGCTTATTTCTTGAGTTGTAGCCTCTGGAAAGGAACCATAAGTTGCAGAAATGGAGTCAGCTTGTGTAAGTCTCAGGTGTGAAGGAAGTGAGTCTGTCTTTAATGAATCATCACTTCCACACCCCTGAATGCTTAAATACCTTTGGAAAAAGGGGTGCCACTGACAGGTAGAAACCAACCCAGATTGGTGAATAGTTAATGAGGAGGAGGATAAGTAATTAATCAATACTGGTTACTGAATGCTTTCAGTCCAGAGTGTCAAACTGATAGATGCACAGTGATTTTTTATATAACACAATTTAGAAATACATTCAACTGAATTGATGTCATTTGTCAATAATTATTTCATATTGTAAATCTGTGATATCATTATCCTCTAATTTTTCTTGTGTTGGGATTTGGGGGAAAACCTTGTCTATGAAGTGTTGCTAATGAAAAAGTGGTTTTTATTTTTTTTAATTTTATTATTTTTTTATTACAGCTTTTTATTTTCAAAACATATGCATGGATAATTTTTCAACACTGATCCTTGCAAAACCTTGTGTTCCAAATTTTTCCCTCTCTTCCACTTACCCTCTCCCCTAGATGGCAAGTAACCAACTGTATATGGAACATTAAAAATATATGTTAGATACAATACAGGCATGCATATTTATGTAATTATCATGCTGCACAAGAAAAATCAGTTTATAAAGGGAAAAATGAGTAAGAAAACAAAATTCAAGCAAACAACAAAAAGTGAAAATGCTATGCTGTGATTCACACTCAGTTTCCGCAGTCCTCTCTCTGCATGTAGATGGCTCTCTTCATCACAAGATCGTTGGAACTGGCCTCAGTCACCTCATTGGTGAAAACAGCCACATCCATCAGATTTGATCTTCATATAGTCTTGTTGCTGCTGTGTACAATGAACTCCTGGTTCTGCTCATTTCACATAGAATCAGTTCATATAAGTCTCTCCAGCCCTCTTTGAAGTCATCCTGTTTGTTTCTTATAGAACAATACTATTCCATAGCATTCATCTACCATAACTTATTCAGCCATTCTTCAACTGATGTGCATCCACTCAGTTTCCAGTTTCTTGCCAGTACAAAAAGTGCTGCCAAAACATTTTTGCACTTGTGGGTCCTTTTCTGTTCTTTATGATCTCTTTAGGATATTAGCCCAGTAGAGATGCTGCTGGATCAGAGGGTATGTACATATTGATAACCCTTTGGATACAGTTCTAAATTACTCTCCAGAATGGTTGGATCAGTTCACTCCTCCACCCACCATGTATTAATGTTCCAGTTTTCCCATATCCCCTCCAACATTCATCATTATCTTTTCCTGTCATCTTAGCCAATTTGAGAGGAGTGTAGTGGTACCTCAGAGTTGTCTTAATTTGCATTTCCCAGATTAATAATGATTTAGATTTTTAAATTAATTTTTAAAAATTTTAAATTACTTTTTAAATTAATATAATCAAAATTATCTATTTTGTGTTCAATAATGAACTCCAGTTCTTTTTTTGGCCACAAATTCCTTCCTTCTCCACAGAAAGATCTGGGAGGTAAACTATCCTTTGTTCTTCTAATTTGCTTATAATATTATCTTTATGTCTAGATCATTAACTCATTTTGACCTTATCTTGGTATACAGTGTTAAATGTGGGTCAATGCCTAGTTTCTGCCATACTAGCTTCCAATTTTCTCAGTAATTTTTGTCAAATAGTGAATTCTTATCACAAAAGTTTGGGCCTTTGGGTTTGTCAAACACTAGATTACTATAGTCATTAACTATTTTGTCATGTGAACTAGCCTATTCCACTGATCTACTACTCCATATTTTAGCCTATACTGAATGGTTTCAATGACCTCTGCTTTATAATATAGTTTTAAGTCTGACACAACTAGGCCACCTTCACTGGCATTTTTTCATTAATTCCCTTGAAATATTTGATCTTTTATTTTTCCACATGGATTTTGTTATTGTTTTGTTTAAATCTATAAAGTAATTTCTTGTGAGTTTGATTAGTATGGCACTGAATAAGTAAATTAATTTAGGTAGTATATTCATTTTTATTATATTTGTTACCCATGAGCTCTTGATATCTTTCCAATTGATTAGATCTGACTTTATTTGTGTGGAAAGTGTTTTGTAGTTGTGTTCATATAGACTTTGCCTTGTGAGGTAGATTCCCAAATATTTTATATTATTGACAGTTATTTTAAATGGAATTTCTCTTCATATGTCATGCTGCTGGACTTTGTTGGTAATATATAAAAATGCCTTTGATTTCTGTGGATTTATTTTGTATCCTGCAACTTTGCTAAAGTTGTCAATTGTTTCTAGTAGTTTTTTCATTGTTTCTCTGGGGTTTTTTAAGTAGACCATCATACCATTTGCAAGGAAGGATCATTTGGTTTCTGCATTACCTACTTTAATTCCTTTAATCTTTTTTTCTTCTCTTATTGCCAAAGATAATGTTTCTAATACAATAATGAATAGTGATGATGAAAGTGCACAACTTTGTTTCACCCCTGATCTTCTTGAGAATGGTTCAAATTTGTCCTCATTACATTTGATGCTTGCTGATGGTTTTAAATAGATGCTACTGATCATTTTAAGGAAAACTCCATTTATGCTTGTACTCTAGTGGTTTTAGTAGGAATGCATTTGGATTTTATCAAATGTTTTTTCTGCATCTATTGAGATAATCGTAAAATTTCTGTTAATATGGTTATTGATTTAGTCAATGATGCTAACCATTTTCCTTTGAAATTGAACTAGCCCTGCATTTCTGGTATAAATCCTACTTGATCATGGTGTATTATCCTGGGCATAACTTTCTGTAATCTCTTTGCGAATATTTTATTTAAGATTTTTGCATCAATACTCATTAGGAAAATTGGTCTATAATTTTCTTTCTCTGTTTTGACCCTGTGTAGAATGGGTGCTAGACCCATTTCCTAAATTAACTAATCAGAAACATCTTCAGGTACAAAGAGAAAACATTTATTTAATCCCTGCAGGGAGAGGCCTAGACACACACCTGGGAACACATCTGGAACCTGGCCAGCTTTTACCTTGTCCAAGGTTTAAAAGCAAAAGACCTGAGCCTTTTCATTGGATAGACTAAAAGGATGTAACCATCCTTGACCAATGGCTATCAATGTTGTCTGTCTCCCCCAGGTCATGTCACTTCCTGCAACTTCACTAACTTCCTGCGTCCCAGGGTTCAAGGTCTGGGAATAGGGATCATTAACTTCCTGAAACCCCAGGCTCAACTGGGTATAGGGATCATGTGACTTAGGCCTAATTTCATAAACTTCATCCAATTAGTCTCATTCAGTCCTACCTGGTTTAGATATCAGCACCATATCTGTGTCATAAAAGGAATTTTGAAGGACTCCTTCTTTCCCTATTTCCCCAAATAGTTTGCATAATATTGGAATTAAATGTTCTTTAACTGTTTGGTAGAATTCACATGTAAATTTATCTGGCCCTGGAGATTTTTTCTTAAGAAGTTGATTATTAGCTTGTTTTATTTCTTTTTCTAAAATGGGACTTAAGTAATTTATTTCCTTTTCTGTTAATCTGAGCAATCTATATTTTTGTAAGTATTCCTCCATTCCACTTAGATTATCAGATTTATTGACATATAGTAGGGTAAAATAACTCCTAATTATTGCTCTAATTTCCTCTTCATTGGTGGAAAGTTCTCCCTTTTTGTTTTTAATACTAACAATTTGATTTTCTTCTTTCCCATTTCTAATCAAATTAACTAATGGTTTGCCTATTTTGTTGGTTTTAATACTTTTCTTATTTTCAATTTTATTAATCTCCCTTTTTATTTTCAGAATTTAAATTGTGGTATTTAATTGGGGGGGTTTAATTTGTTCTTTTTCTGGCTTTTTTAGTTGCAAGCCCAATTCTTTGATTTTCTCTTTCTCTATTTTATGCAAGTAAGCATCTAGAGACATAAAATTTCCCCTAATAACTCCTTTGGCTGCATCCTACAAATTTTGGTATGTTGTCTCTCTATTGCCATTCTCTCAGATGAAATTATCGATTGTGTCTATGATTTATTGTTTTACCCACTCATTCTTTAGGATTAGATTATTTAGTTTCCAATTAATTTTTGTTCTATTTTCCCCTGGCCTTTTATTGCATCATGATCTGACAAAAATGAATTTACTATTTCTGCCTTTCTGTTGAGATCCTTGGATAGAGGGAAGACTTCAGATAAAGGGCATAAACCTTTTGGCTGTATAAACTCTGCTAACTTCATCCAGCCCGTCTTTTCCATCCCCCCTGTGGGCTGGCAGTCTCTTGAGAAGTTGAGAGACATGACAAGACTTTGCTATCTCCTGGATTTATAAGAACCAATTAGTGCCCTGGAATAATAGAAAGTGCCTTAGTGTTAGATAACCTCTGCCTATTTCCTAAGATCAGTATAGGCATATACGATGACAGGATAAGTTTGAAAGTTGGCACCGGGATGTCTGACCATCTGCAGTTTCAGGATGTCCTTGGAGTCACAAATATGACAGAATTCTGTCATATACTATTTGAGAAAAACCAGAGACTTAACGTATAGATCCCCACGTCCCATTCCCTACAATAAAGAAATACACCACATGCGTGGTATATACTCTCTCTTATGTAACCCTGTGGCATATAAGTGCTTGGTATTGATCAATAAAATGGACTCCTACTTTTATCTTTCCTCCTGAGTCCCTGCCTTCCTCAATCTTCTCCAGCTGGCTCTGAGGTTCTCTTAGTACTAGAGAGAAACTCTGTAAGTGATGACTGAATATAGACTTAGAACCAAGGACAGCAGCTTGCCTGCTGTAGAACAGCGTGAGTTCATACAGGGAGTCTCAGTCATCCTTGGACAAGCATGAGTATAATAAATAGAATTGGCAGCAGAAAGAATTTGGCAAGGACTGATTCAATCACTTCAATTTTCAGCTGAATAATGGGGCAGGACTTAACTAAAGAGCCTCCCTCTCAAGGGAAGTATGAAAAAGTGCTTAGTAAAACTTATAAAAGAACAGGAATTGATAGTTATTCTATCTCAAATCACAGAATTTTTAGATACAGTTGAATGTTTTCCTCCTAAAGAGGGAAAGTGATAGAACAATTAACAGAATATCATTAGACCCACAGTTCCATCACATACTTTTCCTATGTATAATGTAATTAAAATGGCTCTTAGAGGTACCGTATATTACCAGAGGAGAGTAAACATCAATTGGGAGCTATCCAGCTATTCATTCTCTTTTTACTCCTTTACACCTCCCCAAGGTACCTTTATTGTATCTGCCTTTACAAATTCAAAACCAGAATACTCTCCTCCCCCTCCTCCCTCTCCTCCCCTTCCTCCCCACTCCCTCCTCCCCTTCCTTTTTACCCCTTCCTCCCCCTCTTCCTCCTTCTTTAATCTTCCTCCTCTTCCTCCTCCTTCTCTTCCTCCTCCTCCTTCTCTTCCTCCTCCTCCTCTCCCCCTATAAGGGCGAGCATTTAGGGTTAGTCCTCCACCCAATGATGAGATTCTGTTCTTTTCAGTGAAACAAACTTGTTTCACTGACTTCTTGCCTCATTCCTTAGGGATTTGTAGATTCTTCATGAAGCCCTGGGTGGGAGTGGGGGTCCCACATGGCCCCTTTTCTCACACCTCATCAATGTCGAACCCAGACACAAAGAAGTAGGATGCCAGCTGCTCAAGTAAGTGGAACAGGAATTTATGTTGATACTTTGCAGCACATTCAGTATCTGATAGGTGCTTACAAATAAATTGCAGCTGCTGCTATTAAAGCATGGAACAGCAATGCTTGCTCAGCAGGACACAGGCTAGTCATTCATTAAGATCACGCAGGGCCCAAGAGAGCGGTTTGCAGATTTCTTAGGAAGACTACAAATCGTTACCCCTAGAAGGAGAGGAGAAACAGAGGCTACTGATATGTTAATCATACAATTAGCAAGAGAGGATGCTAATGAGGATTGTAGGAGAGTAATACAGAGCCTTAACAAAAATGCATCATTGGAAGAAATGATCAGACTTTGTGCAACTGTGAGAACTCATATGTTATGCAAAAACTATGATGGAGGCATTTCAAGATTTTGCAGCATAAGAATCAAAAGGGGAAAAATCAGGAGAGGCAAGGAAATGTTTTCAATGCAGAAAAACAGGACATTTAAAGTTCAGTGCAGGAACAGCTAGGTGGCGCAGTGGATAGAGCACCAGCCCTGAAGTCAGGAGGACCTGAGTTCAAATTTGATCTCAGACACTTAACATTCCCTAGCTGTGTGACCCTGGGCAAGTCACTTAACCTCAATTGCCTCAGCAAAAAGCAAAAAAAAAAAAAAAAAAAAAAAAAAAGTTCAGTGCTGGCAGGAAGGAAATAAGGGAGAGAAAGGGAACAGACCAAAGTCAAAATGACTTTGACAGAAGATTTCATTGGGCCTCGGAGTGCAGGGCTAAGGAAAAACTTTCAGGAAACAGATCTCAGTGCCCAGTCTCTGGGGTCTCCAATCCACAAACAATTGGGGAATGATGGCTGTAGCAGTAGTGACCCAGGAAAGCCTGAAAACTCAGTATTCTAATTACATCAGTCAAAAGAAACAGGAAAGCCCCAAAGCAGACTACAGCTGGACAAATAGAATTCCATGCAGCTGGAACTATGGTCATCATACCCTCTGGGGAATTAAAACCAGTTCCAGTCAGTCCTACTGATGCTTTGCCTGTGGAATTATTATCTCACCCCCAGAAACAGATTATAAGCCTGTATGCATCCATATCCTTATTTGGGAAACTGGAGAAATTACCCAGCTACCAGTCACTGATGTGTCATCAATGTCAGATTTATACAATAGGGGAGACAGTAGCAGAAGGTTTGTTGATTCATTCACCCAATCTGCAATATTCAGATATATATCCTGATTTTGAGGAAGAGATGAAGGTATGGTGTATGACAGATCACCAGCTCAAATAAATCAAATAAAGTAAGAAGATTTCTCAAGGCAAAAGAAGAATTTTATTACCATCTCCCGAAAAAGGGTGTCTTCCTCCCCACAAGCAGTTAGGCAAGGAGAGGCAAAGCCCAGTTAACAGTCAAGAATTATATAGGGGCCTGGCTAACACTCCCTATAGGCTGGATCTTTTCCCTGATTAGTCAGGACAAATGACTTCCCATTCTAAGTCATAAAGGAGGAAAAACTTTCAACCCAACCACATCTTTAGGATGACTAAATTACCTTCTATGGGAGTTTCAATGCCAAGGTGGACCCAACTTAGTCTCCCAAAGAAAAGGTCCTATTTCTTGTAAACCACATGATTTCTGGAGAAAGAAACCTGGCTCTGGGGCACAGTTGACCTTCACTCAGTCTTTAGAACACTGTCTCTATCTTGTGAGACAGCTTTCACAGTTCACTTCATTCAGTATTTTCTGGATTGAGGCAATTAGTCAAAACTGCCCCATGATTACAATCACACTTAATGGTATCCCATTAAATGGTTTAGTAAATACTGCAGCAGATAGGACAGTAATAAAAGCTCCCTGCTGGCCTCATCACTGGCCAAAGCAGCTTGTTCCAGCATAAATGTTTGGAGTAGGAGGTTCCACTAAAGCAGAAATAAGTAGCACACCCTTTCAATGGGAATTTGAAGGAAAACCCGGAACTGTGACACTCTATGTTATTAACAAAGTCTCTACAAATTTATGGGGCAGGGATGTTTTAGAAAAAAATTGGATTAACATTAAGTACTTCCCTTTTCTAATGAGATCCACTTTAGAAGGCCTACCACCCATAATGCCAACTCCCATAACTTGGAAAAGTTATACTCCCATTTAGGTAGAACACTAGCCCCTTGAGGTGGGAAAAAAATTCAAGCCTTACACATTATAATAGAAGAAAAACTAAGCCAAGGGCATATTAAACTTTCTCTTAGGCCCTGGAATTCTATTTTTGCTATAAAAAAGAAATCGGGTAAATGGCGAATGTTAACAGATTTAAGAAAAGTAAATGAGCAAATGGAGCCTGGGAGCTCTTCAACCAGGATTGTCGTCACCCACACAATTGCCAAAAGGATTGTGGATAATAGACATAAAGGATTGTTTTGATTCTATTCCTTTGCATTAGAAGGACAGCGAAAGATTTGCATTTTTTTATACCTAGCATAAATTTAGGGGAACCACATAAGAGATATGAATAGACTGTCTTACCACAAGGGATGAAAAAATAGTGCCTCTATATGTCAATTGTGTATAGCTTCAGCTCTTGAGACAGTAAGAGAAGCATTTCCATATTGCATTATATGGATGATATCTTAGAATGTGCCAGAGACCCACACTCCTTGGAAGCATGTCTGTAGACTGTGACAAGGACATTAGACTACTATCAATGACATATAGCCCCTGAAAAAATTCATCAAGAATCTCTATTTTGTTAGGATTTATTATTAGGCCACAGTTTCTCAATCTACCAAAAATATCTGTACAAAAAAGAGGAATTAAAAACTTTAAATGATTTACAAAAATTAATTGAAGACATGCAATGGTTATGCCCCACATTAGGCACAACTACA
>JAJPUD010015518.1:17571-32912 GCA_023553655.1 Myrmecobius fasciatus | reverse complement strand
TCATGTATTAGATTACCTGTCATCTAGGGGTGGGGGGTGGGGGAAAGGAGGGGAAAAGCTTGGGATAAAAAGTTTTTGCAAAGGTCAATGTAGAAAAATCACTCATATGTTTTGCAAATAAAAAGCTTTATTAAAAAAAAATCCTTTCCGTAAATCTCCAGCATTTACTACATTATCTAGTACATAACAGGTTCTTTATAAATCCTTGTTGACTTGACTCATCAAAGGACCTTTTCCAGTGAGTCTTCTCTTAATTCTTTCAGAATTTCTACATATTTATTTTGACACCATTAGCTTCTTCTTTCCAAATAAACTTTCATTTATTGATTCCTAAGGCATATTTCTCCAATTTCTCTGTTTCTCATCAGTCTCTTTGATGAACTTTTCACCAGTCATTATAATATTTAAGCTTCCCAACATTCCTTCCCTAGAACTTTATTTCCTCTCTACACTCTTTTCAGTAAATTCTCTTCAGTGGATTGATTGTAACTTCTATTAGAATCACATGAAGACCAGACCAACATCTCAAATTGTCTACAGCCATACATTCCTATCTCTTTAAACTCCCATGATCAAGGAACATGAGGTTTTCTTGACCAAACAAAATCTGTGAAATTCCAACACACCCCAAACTTGTACATATGATCTTTAATCACTGTTAGATACGGCAAATTAGCATTGTTGATGGAACACAGTAGAATTAGGAAAACCTCAGTTCAAATTCTTATTATTGATGAGACATTAAACAAGTCACTGAAGCACTTCATGACTCTGTTTCCTTTTCTGTAAAATAAAAAAAGTTGAACTTAGTTTTCTCTAAGATTCTTTCCAACTCTGATTCTGTGATATTGTAGTTTTGATTTTGCTTTCCACAAATGGACAAAGCAATACATGGTTCTCATCACTAAGCTGACGAACCATCTGAGAATTAATTCAAATATTCAAAAAGCATTAAACTCACTGGATTTGACTCCAGGTATTAGAATTTTAAAAGACTCCTATCTCCTCAAAGCCAAAGTAGAAAAAAAAATGCTTCATTTTCACTTTCTTCCTCTGCAATATAAAGATGCTACTATTGACCTACCTCATGGGAATGACATAATTATAGATCACATACAGGAAAGTAATTTTTAAGTGTTAAATGGAAGATTAGTGTTCAGTAGGGTATAAGCACATTTAAAACTCCTAAAATGTAACTTCAATTCATTAAGAAGCCAGTATCATAAAACTAGACTTGAGCTTCGGATTTTGGTTCAGAAAAAAAACCGAGCACTTTTCCCTCAGGAAAGTCCAAAAAGACTTGGTGTGGATTTTTCCGGCTGAACTCAGTAATAATTTTTGAAGTAATAATATAAATGCAGATATTCTTTACAAAAATGTGACACTAGGAAAATCAGAGCCTACAAAACATGTATACTGAAGTTATTCTCATTAGAAATTTTTGCCTTCACTTTATATAAGGAATCATTATATAAGCAGCCTATATTAGAATATAAACTCAAAAATTAAGGGGACTATTGTATAAACTTCATAATATAGCTCCCTTCCCCCAATCTGTTCTTAGAAGAGTGAATACTCTGAAAAAATAGACATTTAAAAAAAGTTTTGAATTAAAATTTTATCTAAGTTTATAAAGACATATTTACTTTTAGGTGTCTATTTATTTCTATCTATAGACATATATATCAATATCTACCCATATTTATATTCAGAGAAGGGCAGAGGGCTTCATATAGAAAGATTACTATAGAAAGAACAATAATGGGCAATTGTGCTGGAAATTTTAGTTTATTGCATATATTAGAAATTTTAACATGAAGGACTGAAATTTAATTAGATGATATGAAAAAAAAAGGATGTTAACTGTTGAATTTGTCTGTTAGCATAGCAAAGACAGTGTCCACATGGAAGAAATTAAAAACTTTTAAATTATTGAGGTTTCATCATAACACCCACTTATTAAGATTATATGTAACTTTTAAAAAAGTAAAAGCTTTAAAATTGGTTTGGAGGGCTTCCCCCTCCCTCATTGATAGAGCCTTATAAAGAGAAAAGTAAGTAAATTATAATAATGGTTAGCATTTATTTGGTACCTACTATGTGCCAGGAACTTTGTTAAGCCCTTTACCTTTATTATCTCAGTTAATACTCAAAGCAACCCTGGGAGCTAGCTGATATTATTTTCCAAATGAGGAAACAGAGGAAGCCAGTGATTAAATGACTTGGCTGTGGTTATAAAATTAGTAAAGGTCTGAGGTTTAATTTCAACACAGGTCTTCCTATCTATTATATTACCTAGCTGTCTACTTGTAACATACCTGTTATCTGGTTGATGTACACAGTCTACAATTACCCACTAGCCTTAGCTTCTCATCCTATGCAAATCTTTTTTTAATGTCTTCCCATAAATAATTCCATTGAGATTTGAACATGCTAAGAACCTTTCTATAGAACTCATGACCTGTCAGCACAACTATAACAAATCAGCTGTCTTACTATGTAACTGGTCCATCTTATTTTCTAATTGTATATCTTATTGATGAGATCTTTTATGACATATTGTGGATATAGTTTTACTTACAGCATATCATGACCCATGTTGTATTCAATATTGATTACCCTTTACTAAGAGTACATGGTATTTTTTTAAATATGGTATATTTTTTATATGAATTCCCTGATGATGCTTTGTAGTTTGTATCAAAAGTCTTGGTGTGGCACTATATATCATAATTGTCTGCAGTTTTCAAATGTGTGTGATGTATATGAATTTAATGTAATGCTATTGTGTCATACTAGATGATCAAGGAGATGGTTTTTAAAAAACCTTGGGGAGATTGTTTGAGCTGAAGTAGAGCAATGGAAATTAACAAATTAAGAAAAGTCATAAGATTTCATTTTTAGAAGAAATCTGGCTTCATTGAAAGAACTAAATACTCGAAAATAGAAATGATCTGATACACGACTGACAGTGAGTTGTTGCCAAGTTCAGTTAGTTTTTCACTTTTTTGTTTGACTGTTTTGTTTTTAATATTTTTACAGGGAAATTTTGTGATCACACAGCAGAACTTGCTGAGGCCTTCCTTTTCCTTACTGATGAAATGTGTGTAATCTGGCCACTTTACAAAGGATTCTCTTCATTAGTGGAGATTAATTATTCATTGTTTCATGGCTAAAGCAACATATGCTTTCAGATTCTGTTCATATCTGAGTAGAGAGAAACAGAGTTTGGGAATCATGAGCTATCATGATGAAAATACTGGCTCCTTTATATATTAGCTTTTTCCCAGGGACTCTCTTTTATAAGGTGAAGTAATATTTCCATAATGAGAATAATCACTACTAATTTATCTGTTTTTTAGCCTCTTGTCAAAAGGGTACTCTAGGTTGCTTAATGGAGAGAGTACTAAGCAGTTTAATGGATAGAGTACTAGGAAGCTTAATGGAGAGAGTATTAGGTAGCTTAATGGATTGAATACTAGGTAGCTTGATGGATAGAGTACTAGGTAGCTTAATGAAATGAGTGCTAGGTAGCTTAATGAATTGAGTGCTAGGTAGCTTGATGGAGAGAGTACTAGGCAGCTTAATGGATAGAGTACTAAGTGCTTAATGGATAGAGTACTAGGTAGCTTAATGGATAGAGTACTAGGTAGCTTGATGGATAGAGTACTAAGTAGCTTGATGGATAGAGTACTAGGTAGATTGATGGATAGAGTACTAGGTAATTTAATGGATAGAGTACTAGGTAACAATGAATAGAGTACTGGGCCTTTGCCAAGAAGGCTTGAGTCCAAATGTGGTCTTACACTTAAAACTGTGTGACTTTGGGCAAGTCACTTTACCTTGTTTGCCTCAGTTCCTCATATGTAAAGTCAATTGGCAAAGGAAATAGCAAATCACTCCAGTATCTTTGCCACATAAAAACAAATGGTGTCACAAAGAGTTGACCATGATTGAAACAACTGAACAAAAACAAAAAGAGGATCTTTAAAGAATGACGTTGTATGAATGTTTGTATGATAAATAAAAGTCTGAGGTCTCTCTGTATCAAACACAGTCCATTGGGTTGTTTCATGAATATTCTGTTTTTTTTTTTCTCTGAGCTCAGATTCCAAGTTATTTCCTGGTTTGAGTGTGCTGCTTTGTTTACTAGACAGTCAGAAGCATTTGATTTATTGTTTATGAAGGAGGATGGGGCTAGTCTCATAAGCTCAAAGGTGTTAGGAGGCATCATTTTAAAGTTGATCAAAAATTATCAAGGATTTCTTAAATAAATACATTTTAGTTAGAAAATAGGTTCGATTTTCCCTGATATTTGATTTTTTACCAAAATTTGATTTACTAACGTTTGATAGCTTTTCATTAATACATCAATCTGTAAAGAGTGATATATCTGAACATGAAATCATTCTTGATGATTTCCATATGGCAAAAAAAAAACTTTGAGGAAAATCTCATCATTGGGGAATAATTCATGATTTTAGTACAGCTGTATAATGGAAGCTATTGTATTTAACAAACAATAGAATTTGAGAAAAAATATCAATGTGTGATCAAAATCAGCTCCAGATATTGATTTAAAACATTCATAATTTAAAGATCTGGAGCTCTTTTTGGGGTTAGATTTCTTTTTTTCCTCCTAAGGCAAACATTTCTGTAATCATTTTAAACTCTTGTTTCTAACAGGAACATGTGGAGGCATGTATGAAAAATATAGTATGAAAAAGCTAATCTTTTTTTGGAAGTTAATCTCAGAGTTCTAACTTTCACTAAGGGAGAACTTTAATTGACAGACTCTATTAGCAGAATTATTAATTATATATGAGTTGCTGTGTTGTACCTGGCAATTATGGAAAGAAAGAGCTAATTTAAAAAAATACTTTTTGGTTGCAACAGTTGTATTAAACTCCTAACTCTGAATAATAACTGCTTCAGTACTAGATGGAAAGGCAGCATAACATAGTAGATAAAGCAGTATTGTAGATAGAGGTCCCAACTTGACAACAAAACTGGTTGCATGATTCTGAGAAAATTATTGCATTCCTTAGGCCACTCTATGAGACTATCAGTTACAAATGTGTTGCTAATCTTGTTTATACTTGGATTCCCTATCTTGAAGAAACTATAGTTCTGGACTCTGTCCCTTTTTTTTTTTTTCTTAAAAATAAAAAAAAAAAAGTATGACATTATATCCCAAAATGGCTTTTGAGATTTAACATTTGGGGAAAAAAAGAGTGAAAATACTTAGCCCTTTTCCTACAATTGCAAACAAAATCAGCTTAGATTTCTACCATTCCAACTAGATAGGGATTATATTTATTTTGAACTCATTATATATGCACAGAGGAGATACCTCTTTATTTCTTCTTCCTGAACAAAATGGAGCAGAATATTCTTATTGCTCAGGACATCTTTAACTGACCCTATAATGTGTGCTGACTGACTGACTTCTGCCCTACATGTTAAGTAATCTCTGTAAATATTTTTAAAAGATGTCTTAATTGATTTAAATGAAGAAATGAATGAATTTTAACAAATATGCCAAGAAATGTGATATCGGGATAAAAGTACTGAAGTTGGCAATACTTTCCAACACATTTCAGAACAGAGGAGACAAAAACAAATTATGACCTGATGTCAGAGAGGTCCACTTCCCAAAGAATTGTAAACAATTGTAGAAAATTTGAACTAACTGAGCAAGTGCTTAATTACTTATATGAAGAAATATAAAAGCCTAAATATTGAAATGTAAGGAAGGACCTTAATTCTTTTGATGAAACCCCTGAGACAAATATAGGAAAAAAGTAAATGTAGGAATGGATGGATTTTGACCTTAGTCATTGGTGAGATTATTCAAATGGATGAAGTCACAGATCCATTTGAGAATTTGAAAACATACATGTTAATAACCATTATAGTTCACATTAGTGTAATATTTAGATTTACAAGGAATTATTTTTGAAATAAGTATGCAATATGTATATATATAATTTTGTTTGTATGTGTGTATATGTATTTATATATGTGTGTGTATATTTATAGTTTAAGTAATAAGCCCATTTTTTCAGATAATACCTAAAAATCATAAAGGTGATATCATGGTTTTAGTTTATAAAATTATGATTATTTACAATCTATCTATCTATCTATATCAATGCCCCCAGTATTCTGGAAATTTCCTTGAAACAAAATACACTATGAAGGAATTAAGTCTGCCTAGATAGAAGGAGCAATCCTAAGCACAGATCATTTAAAATGCCAAAATTAACCTTTAAAGACCCGATTTGAGAGGCATTAGATATTTGTCCCACTTTTTGTCCAATTCACCTATTGAAAATCATCCTTGTTTTCTCCACAATGAAGGGAGAATAAAATCACCACTTGACAGTTCCATAGGACCATGTTTAACCATAATATCTTTCACCCTTCTCTGGGTTGAGGGAAATAATTATATATGTTGGTTTAAATGAAGCCCTAATAGGCTTCAGGCTGCATAAATGAGTAAAAAGTAAACACTAGATAGTGAATTGTGTCAACCAAAGACTTAATCACTTACTCTGCTTAATTATGTTAATAATAACTTGAAAGCAAAATTTGCTGCAGATAATCAGTCTCAGTCTAATTTGGAGCAGACTGAAATGAGATAAAGAATGCAGGAGTGAGAAATAAAAGGCAACAGCTTCCTTAACCCAGTGCTTTCTAGTCTTTCACACCTTATATTGGTGTTAGATGACAGAGTGTGATAAGATCTAGAAGCAAGTTGTCAATCTGTAGACACATCAGTATAAGAACAAAAAATTGGATTGAGAATGAGATGTTTACAAACGAGAAAAATATTTATACATTCATGCCATGTTTCTTCCTACCTGCATTTTGCAAAAATGGACTGAACATAATTTAACTTTTGCAACAAGAATTTCAAGAAATGGCCGAGGTTTGGGGTGTGGGTGGGGGTCGGAAGACAAAAACTGTATGTTTCATCTCAGAGGAGCTGGGCTTGAATTCTGTTTTAGCTATTTACTTGTTGATCTTTTGGGAAGTCACTTAAGCACTCTAGTCCTCAATTTATCCAAATTTAAAAGTACAGCATCAGACTAAAATATTTCCATAGTCTCTTCCATATTTAAATTCAGTGATCAGAAGAAGATAAGAAGAGATGTAATGAAAAAGTGAATAATAGGATAAACGCCAGTGTGTTGCCAGTATATAACACCTTGGTTTTAGGAATCTATAATAGTATTTTCTTTCAATACAGAGCTGTGAATTTGAAATATTTTACTCATATAGTGTAGATGTAAATAACATTTAACATAAACAGTAGTCATTTCAACCAGTAAGATAATATTCAATTCCATTTATAAATCAGCATTTGTTTAGCCATTCTGTAATTGGTGGACATTATTTTTCCCCTAGAAAAAAGAAACAGCATTAATATATTTTTATGTATGGGATATTTCTTTTTATCAATGACTTCTTTAAGGCTGTTATGAGAGTTGTTTTCCTTTTATTTTTTGATGCTGAGACATTCCTCCTGCAAATTTTGCTTAACTAAATTTATGTCTTTTTGTTCACCTCACTCTGCCAGAATTAGAATTGTGGAATAATAATGGTAATTGAAGATCAAGATCCTTTCTCCTAGATGAAAAACTATTAACTTGACCAAAACATGTCCAATGGAATGTCAAAATAAACTGAAAGCTTTAAAAATCTCATAGACAAGAAGCCAGAGATTTTCTACTGCCCCTGACTCCTAAGTGGCATATAAATTTCTCTTTTTAATCACCCTGTTTGTGAACCCTCTTAATGTTGTCTAATCTGCAACCACATTTAGTGTACTTATAGAGGTCATTTTATGAGGTTTATTTCCTTAGGTCATATGTGAAGTAATTATTCTATTTAACTAAATTTGTTCAATTTGTAAGGGAAATATGGGATTATGAACCTATTATCTCTTTACTTTTACGGCTTATGAGAAAAGTATAAGATTATAATATATAAATTAATTTTTTATCTCTCTGTCATAGTTTTGACAATAAAAGGGCTTATGTGAATTCTAAGTCAGGATATTTTTACAATACCAAAAAGAAGGCTAGACCAGCATTCTGGAGTTACCCTAACAGTAAATTATGATCCCATTTCATTCTGGAAAAAAATGTACACATACACATATGTGAGTATGTGTATGTATGTGTGTATGTTTTTCTATCTCAAAATGATGAAGTGAAAGTTAAAAAAAAACAAATTTGGATTCTTATGAGCTTTTCTTTCCTTCTTATGGATGTATGACAATTATAATTCAATTAAAATATATTTTTAAATGCCTACTATTATGCCAGTCATTCTGCTAACCAGTAAAGAAAATGTTTTTGGATTTTTGAATTAATTTTATTTATAAATAATGGTACAATACATTTTACATTACAATTTTTACCCCTCATATTTTTATTAAGCCTTAGTTTTGAGTATGTAGCTTGAGGTATTATTTTTTTTAATTTATTTTATCTGAAAAAAAACTAAGCAAGAAAAAGAGAAAAAAAAAACAGAAAAGGAATATAAAGCAAAATAAAAGAAAGCATTGATATGTCCCCAGCAGGACATCAGGAAGGATTCAAAATATATAACAACAAATTACCAGATCAAGAAAGTGTGTGTGTGTGTGTGTGTGTGTGTGTGTGTGTATATATATATATATAAATTAGAAGAAACTAATATTTATGAATGTCCATTTTTCTTAACTTCCTTGTAAATTGTTCTTTGGTTCTCTGCTGTACACCTTATTTACTTTATTCTTTTTCCCCCTTTCATTCTAGCACCACCACCTCAAGCAAGCTACAGTTAAGAAAATATATGTTTATGTTTGTATACACACACACACACACACACATACACATCTTTTCTATAGCTGCTGACATTAATTAAATTCTGCTCCCTAACTTGCTTACTATTACTTAACCTCCCCCCACCCAATGATCCCTCATTTGTCTTATTGCCTTACCTTTCATGGTTTATTTGTAGTGTTGCCTATTGAATCCATTCCTGATGTGAATAAATTAAGCAATTTGTCCATGTTGATTCAATTGATCTTTGATAATATCTTTTACATGTCAAAATTTCTGTTGAGTTCAGGTTTGGTTGATACAAAGTCCCAAGTTTGTTGAAGGTCCATTTTTTCTTATCCAAAATGATAATTTTGATGTATGTAATATTTTTGGCCTCGGGTCTAGTTCTTTTGATTGTCAGTAATTATGATTCCAGGACCTGCATTTATTGTAGCTGCTGATAAGTCTTGTACAATTCTAAATGCAGCTCCAGCATATTTGAATTGTTTTTTTCTTGTTTCTTTCAGAATTTTCTCTTCGATGTGGGGCTTTCAAAATTTGGCATTCCTGTCTATTTTCCACAAAGGATCTCTTTGAGAATTTTTTTTTTCTATTTCTACTTTCCCCTCATGTTCTAACACTTTAGGACAATTTTCTGTTCTTTTCTTTTTTTCTTTTTTTGTTTTATTTTGGTTTGGTTTTTTTTTTGGGGGGGGGAGTTCTTTTTTTATTAATTAAAGTTTCTTATTTACAAAACATATGCATGGGTAATTTTTCACCATTGACCCTTGCAAAACCTTCTGTTCCAAATTATCCCCTTCTTCTCCCACTAGTTTTCGTATAAGATGTTTCATATTCTTTTTTAATTTTCTCATTCTTCAGAATCTGTTTTGTTATTTCTTGGTCTCTTATAACTTCATTAGCTTCCCTTTGCCCAATTCTAAATTTCAAAGAATTATTTTCATTTTTGAAACTCTATCTTCTTTCCAAGTTGGTTAACTCATTTTTCATAATCTTGTTTTTCTTGGATGGTTTTTAATTTTTTTTTTTTAGTTTTTCTCAGTGTCTCTCATTTGATTTTTTTTTTGTTATACATTTTATTTTTAAATTCTTTTTTGAGTTCTTGTATAAATTCTCTATGATCAGGGAGCTATTTCATGCTACTCTAGAAGCTTTTTTTTTTTTTTTTACTGAAGTGTCTTCCTCTGAAGATGATCTCCAGTCTTCCCTTTTCCCATAAGATGTATCAGTGGTGGGGTTTTCTTTTTGCTAAATTCATTTTTTAATGAGCGATGTTAGTGTAAGCATCTCTAATTGTGGGGTGAGGGAATGGTGTCTCAAGCTTCCCTTCAGCTCTCTGCTCTGACTAGGAACCCCAGACTAAGAGCTACATGTCCTTGCAGTTGCCCACAGGTAGTGCTGGTTCCTTCTTGCTCAGAATTTTGTCTCAGCAGCACAGCTAGGCTAGGTGTTCCCTATTAGCTGAGGTTCACTTCCTGGATTCAAACCCCCAAAGAACAAAAAGTCTGGGAGGTGAAATCTCTGTTATTCCTGCTGAGGCACCAGCAATACTCCATTAGCCTGAGGGATCCCCACTAGATGTAGAGCTAGCCCTGAAGTGTTTGCCATTCAGACAGGTTAATCTCCAGCTCCTGCTCTTTCTTCAGATCTCCAATTGTTTAAGGAGGAACCCTGTTCTACCCCAAATCTTTGATTTTTCACCAGTCTGTATTTGCCCTGAAAAACAAATTTGCTCCATGGGGAAAATTGGGAGAGATTGAAATTTACTAACCTATTCCCCCATCTTACTGGAATCCTCTGAAGTATTTTTTCCAGAAAGGTTTTGGTCTATTTTTTAAAGTATGCTGAATTATACTTACAGTTAATGCAACTAATCTACAGAAAAAAAAATAATAAGCAAGAATTAATGGTTATAAATGAGATGAATAAATATGTACTGCTTTATAGGATGGTAATCACATGCCTAATTGTTAGTAAACTTGCTGATAGGTGTCACTCTTGGGATTGAAACATGACTAAATAATGCATAAATTTAACTCTGTCGGACTTCAGGGATTTATCAGGAGTGGTGTCATTGATCACTCTAAAATAACTTCCTAGTTACAATTCATTACTGGAGTTCATTTACTTTTTAAATTGTTTACAGTAAGATAACTGATACGAGCTAGTGCACAAACACAGTTACTGCTCTGGATGAGGCATCCAAAATTCTAAAATGTACTATTCACAAAGCTTATACTTTGGGGATTGTTAACATCATTTTGTATTATAATTCATTTTATCAAATTTCATTTCCACAACGTTGGCTCTACATAGCTACCCAACTGTCTTTAGTACAGTTGTTGAGTATTTGAAATTATCTTTATAGTGAATTACTATATTATAGTGAATATCAGTCAAAAGTTAAGAAAAAATGACTTAGAATCAGATGAACTGAATTGGAGTTCTGCATTTGACATTGATTTAATGTGGACCTCTGGAAAAGCTATATCTTTCCTAAATTTTGGGTTCACATCTGTAAAATATGAATACCAACAACAGTAATAATGATACTTATCATCTGGGGTTCTTTTGAGAATCAGAAGATTTATATAAAATAATTTCTAAGGTTCGAAGCAATAACTACATAGAAATTGGTAATATTTTTGGCAGGATCCTGGTATAGTGCAAGGAATATTGTACTTGGAATGAGAAAGTCTTGAGTTCAAAGCCCATCTCAGGTATTACTTGTGTAATGCTAGGCAAATTACTAAATGCTGTATTTTTTTAAAGCATTTCTTTAATCTCAGCTGATGAGGATAGGATGGTGTTAGTTGTTTTGTAATTATCTCATTCTTCCAATTTTTTTTACAGAGTTCACATAGAAATAGTCCTAGTATACATTGTCATTTTATTATTATTCTTTTACATTGCTTTCTGAACTATTACATGGGAATATAACATTTTTTATAGGAGAACAAAGGTATCGCAATGTAAGTTTTTCTATTTTTTAAAACATCCTTAGACACATTCTACTAGCAGGCAGGATAATGGAAAATATTCTATATTTCAATTTGTTCCAAAATAATATTGATTTATTCTGTTAGGTCTCACCATTTTGAAAGGTTGTTTTTGTTGTTGGTGGTGTTGTTTTTCCACATAGCTGAGATTGAGAACATTTTGTAGAACAGCATTTAATAAAACATTATTCTTAGGTTTTTGTGGTTCCTACTTTTTTTCAAGAAATTTAACATAATAGTTTATTATGGGATAAAGCTCTCATTTCAGTAAAATTTCATGGTCCAAATCTCTTGTAAATTTTAATGTCTGCATTTATTTTAAGTATTTGTCATCTGTTACTTCATGAACAATTACATGTTTCTGGACTACATATATGTATCAAATCATATTTTGTGGGGTATTTACTAGATATTAAATTTTTTCGACTTTTCCTGGTGTGTGCAAAATTTCTAGCATTTCTTTGATTGCTCTTCATTTTTAACTGAATCCTTATTTCATAAGGAGAATCATGTGATAACTTGTAATAGTTCTGACATGGTACTAAATTGCCATCAAAGGTTCCCTATTTTATATAAATACATTATATGCAGTGGTTTGTTCAACATTTCTTTAATATTTATTGATATCATCTCATACAGATGTTGCCCATGGAAACCCTTTATGAGTCCATTCTTGTATTAGATGTTTCATAGCCTTTATCCAAAGATACAACACTTGGTTTTGTTAGAAAAATTCAATGTTGTATACCAGTTATTAGATTTTAATATTGGTTGGTAAAATTGATGCCTGCTAGTTCCAAAAGTATTTCAGTAGGTTTTTATGTAATCATCCTATCCCCTGAGAATACTTCCTTCTTTTTTTTCTGGAGAAGTTTTAATTATTCTCTATATGCCTTATGGCTATGACTCATGCTTTCTTTTTAATTGAACTGGTTTGTATTAGGATAGTTTTTAAATAGTCTTATTTTTAGGTCCAAAGAATAACTTTATTACAGATTGTTTTAAATATGTTCTTCATACTGACGTTAAAATACAGTTTTGTCAGTAATTTGATTTATTTAATGAGTTGTAGATTTCTCTTTGATAACTCTGTGCTTTGTATTTTTCCTGAATGAGACCAAATTATGTGTATCACCTTTGTTCTTTATTTCAATTTGACCAGGAAATTCAAACTTCAAGCCTTTAATCCCTATATTTTCTTGGTACATATTAAGAATTTTATATGTATGAAGTCCAAATGACTTTTTGAGTTGATTGTATTCTACAAGAAGGAAGTTCAATTTATTGTAAATTTGATAATATCTCTAGCTTGATGTCATCCACATGGATCAGATATTTTATAAAATGTTTTATTTGAATTCAGACTTTTTAATTTTGTTTTTAATTTGAATACCATACTGAGTTATATTTAGAAGAGTTGGTAAAGAATGTAAGACTAGACTGGACTACAGTTAGTTTAAACTCTCTAACTAAAAATGATGTATCTTATAATTATTGTTCTTCACATTATTGGATTAGTAGAATCTTTAAAGAAAACAGTTTTCCAAACACATACTACATATGCTATCATTTCCCCAATAGTTGGGTATATAAATATACATATACATACATACACATGTTGTTTATATACATACATACATATGTATATGTGTGTGTATGTATGTATGGAGGGTGTAAATAAGATGAGTACAGATCCAAGTCAAAAGTTTTGTGATAACACAATGCTAACATTGTCAAACTTTCAGCCAGAATATTACTGAAATGGCATCGCTCTTTGCTCTAGGAATATTTGGTACAGATATTTTGCTTTTCATCTAAAATTTTGTTTTGCAAAGTTTATATTTTTTGCTGATATAAGTTGTAAATGTTTTATATAATGAATATATTTTTGTATTTGACATATAAATTTGGTTTTTCTATGGAATTATTTTATCATTCTTTACATTAATGATATATAACATTTCAGCATTAAATTTGACACAACTTGAGTTTTTATTGTGTTCAACATTGAAACCAGTCATCTCCAAACCATTTTGACTAGTCTTCATTAGAGATATATTTTAAGTAGGTAATTTAATATAAACACATGCATGTATATAATATACTATAGACGTTATAAAATTCACAGAAAAATATAAAATTAAAATCAGATAAAATAAAATAAGCATTTTTTCAATTCTCCAATAGTACAAAATTTTATTTTTGAGAGCAACGTGATTGAATGTGCTTCATTTTTTTAAAATACCTGTGTAAGTCTTAGGTGATAAACAGACATAAATAATGATGTTAATAATTGATTATTCATTTAATTTGAATAATAGATCTAGCTAATCAAAAAAAATAAGATTTGCTTAATCTGTAATATTAGACTATAATTTTGGGACGTTTTAGTTGTTTTTTCATATTAGTGTGCAAAACAACAATCTTCCCAGAATATTCTAAAGAAAAAGGAATATGTTTCAAAATGTGTACATATAGAAATGAATCTGGATATATTGGGTAAGTGCAATTGAGGAGCCAAGTATTATATTGAATTTGTAAATCTGAGTGTTATGTGACATTGGCAATAGCTTAAGCCCAACAATAAATTTTGAAAGATAAATTTGTTTTTAGGGAAAGATAATATAATTTACTATCTGATATAGATCAAAATGCAGCCATGCCTGCTTATTTTGTGTTTTAATCTATTCCTCCTTCTAGGTTATCTAGGGTTCTAGAATATCATGGCTGCTATCCTTGCTAATTTCTTGAAATATGATACCTACGTTCTTTTTTTTAAATCATGGTTTTCAGTTAGTCCAATAATTCTTAAATTACCTTTCCTCCATCTATTTTTCAGGTTACTTATCTTTCCAATTCATATTTCATATTCTATTTGTTCATTTTTTACTTTGATTTGTTGTCTCTTGATTTCTCATGAATTTACTTAGCTTCCATTTGTCCAATTCTAATTTTTAAGGAATTTTTTTCAGTTAGTGTTTGCATAGCATTCCTCCCCACCCCCAGTTTGACCAATTATGCTTTTTTTTTTTTTTAAGTGCTTCTCTTTGGTGGATTTTTTTGCCTCTTGTGTCAAACAGACAGTTTGGTCTGCTCTGTTTTGTTTTTTTAAAGATCTTATTTTCTCTAGCATTTTCTTTGTGCCTCCTTTACAATGTAATTTGGTTGTATTATAGAATTCTAGAAGGAGACTGATGTAGAAGAAGTTAGAAAAGGTTATTGCATTGTAGCTTGTAAAAAAAACTTTCTGACTTTTTATATTGTTTACTCTCTTTCTGTGCCCTATTATATAGTCTATTTTTATAAAAGTTCCATGTGTTTCTGAGAAATATGTGTATATATGTGTTGTCACATGAAGAAGACACATTTTTTAACTTGGTTTCTCCAGCAACTTTTTCAGTACTATTATTTTCTCTTTTGTTCATCTTTCTGACAGACATTTAAAATTGAGAGAGAGAGAGAGAGAGAGAGAGAGAGAGAGAGAGAGAGAGAGAGAGAGAGA
>JAJPUD010015518.1:0-17561 GCA_023553655.1 Myrmecobius fasciatus | reverse complement strand
AGAGAGAGAGAGAGAGAGAGAGAGAGAGAGAGAGAGAGAGAGAGAGATTGAAATCTCCCAGTACAATTGTATATAATTATGATCTGCTTCTCATAGTTTAGTTAATATTTCCATTATCATTTTTGATGCAGAGGTTATTCAATGGTATGCTTATTATTGATATTTGTTGTTTTTGGTTCTTTTGGGCACTTTTAAAAACATTTCTTTTTACTTTGTTGTTACATATGATTGCAATTCTCTCTTTTTGGGGATTGACAAGATATATAATGATTTGTTTTCACTTCTTCAGTATGTATGTCCTTTTTTGTTTTGTTTTGTTTTGTTTTGTTTTGGTGTGTTTATCTTTGTTTTTAAATGTGTCTTTTAAGCAACTGATTATAGACTTGCTTTAGGTGTCTTTTTTTATTTTATTAAATTGATTAATGAGAATTAGATTTATATATATTAGATGTTTTTCCCCTTGAGGTTGCACTTTCTTTTTTTTTTTGTTTCTGCAGTTTCAATCCTATTATTCTCACTCTTGCTTTTTAGCTCTCTCTTGTTCTCTCATTTCTTTGGATTAACTTGCTATTGCAACTTCCATTTTTTTTTCTATTCCACCCATTGTTTTTGCAGTAAGAGTCATGAATTTTATTCTCATAATTCTCATTTTTCTTTAGAAACACCCAGGAACAGTATGTTATTGTTTAATGTTTTCAAATTCCACAGAATGTTCATTAACATCAAGAAATGGATAATTTTATTTTGTTTATAGAAACTATTTATAGATCCCTGAACTCATTAAAACATCTGGAGGCTATGATTCCTTTTGTTATTACAGATTTTCCTCTTTATCTTCTTATGTTTAAAATATTTTTTCCACTAGAGATTATAGGAATAAATGGAATTTTCCTTAAAATGATAAATGGCATCTATTTAAAACCATCAGCAACCATCATATATAATAGGGCTAAACTAAAACCAATAAGATTAGGAGTGAAACAAGGTTACCCACTATCACCATTATGTTTCAATATTGTATTAGAAATGTCAGGTTTAGCAATAAAAGAAGAAAAGAGAAATTAAAGCAATTAGAGTAGGTAATGAGGAAACCAAATTATCACTCTTCACTGATGATGACATTATGATAAACTTAGAGAATATAAAACTTGACTGCTAAAAACAATTCACAACTTTAGCAAAGGATACAAAATAAATCCACATAAATCATCAGCATTTTTATATGTTACCAACAAGGTCCAGCAGCAAGAGATACAAAAAGAAATTCCATTTAAAATAACTGTAGGTAATATAAAATATTTTGGAGTCTGCCAAGACAAACTCAGGAACTATATGAACATAATTACAAAATATTTTGCACACAAATAAAGTCATATTATTCTATTGAAAAAAAAAATCAAATGCTCATGTGTAGTCCAAGCTAATGTAATAAAAATGATAATACTACCAAAATTAATCTAATTATTCAATGCCATACCAATCAAACTTCCAAGTTACAAACCATGTTACAGAGCTAAAAAAAATAATAAAATGAATTTGGAAGAACAAAAGGTCAGGAATTTCAAGGGAACTGATGAAGAAAATGGAAATGAAGGTGGCCTATCTGCACTGGGACTAAACATATATTATAAAGTAGCACTCATCAAAACCATTTGGTACTGTCTAAGAAATAGATTAATAGATCACTAGAATAGGTTAGATTCACAATACACAATAGCCAATGACTATAGTAATTTAGTGTTTGATAAACCCTAAGACCCCAGCTCTGGAATAGGAACTTGCTATTTGACAAAAATTGTTGGGAAAATTGAAAATGAGTATGGCAGAAACTAGGCATTGACCTACACCTAATACCTTATATCAAGATAAGATTGAAATGGGTTCATGATTTACACATAAAGAGTGATACCATAAGCAGATTAGAAGAATCGAGAATAGTCTACCTCTCAGAATTGTGGAGAAGGAAGGAAATTGTGGCCAAAGAAGAACTAAAGTATATTATGATTATGGAATGCAAAATTGATAATTTTGATTATATTAAGTTAAAAAGGTTTTGTACAAACAAAACCAATGCAGACAAGAAGCAATAAACTGCAATTTTTTTTACATTCAAGGGTTCTGCTAAAAGCATTTTTAAATATATAGAGAATTGACTCAAATTTATCAGAATTCAAGGCATTTTGATAAGTGATCAAAGCATATGAACAGACAATTTTCAGATGAAAACATTAAAATAATTTTAGTCATATAAAAATACTCTAAATCATTGATCAAAGAAATGCAAATTAAGACAACTCTGAGATGCACCTCTGTGCACCTCTCAGATTGACTAAGATGACAGGAAAAGATAATGATGAATGTTGGAGGGGATGTGGGAAAATTGGGACACTAATACATTGCTGGTGCAGTTGTAAACTGGAGAGCAATTTAGAACTATCAAATTGTGTATACCCTTTGACCTAGCAGTGTCTCTACTAGACCTGTATTCCAAAGAGATCATAAAAAAGAAAAAAGGATGTATGTGTGCAAAACTGTTTGTAGCAGCCCTTTTTGTAGTGACAAGAAACTGGAAACTACATGGATGCCCATCAGTTGGAGAATGGCTGAATAAGTTATGGTATATGAATGTTATGGAATATTACTGTTCTATAAGAAACAGTCAGCAGGATTATTCTAGAGAGGCTTGGAGAGACTTATATGAACTGATGCTAAGTAAATAGAATCAGGAGAAAAATGCACACAGCAACAAGATTATATGATGATCAATTCAGATGGACATGGCTCTTTTCAACAGCAAAGTGATTCAGGCCAGTTGCAGTAGTCTTGTGATGAAGAAAGCTATCTGCACGCAAAGAGAGAGTAATGTAGGGACTGAATATGAATTACAACATAGCATTTTCACTTTTTATTATTTTTTGCTCACATTTTGTTTTCTTTCTCATTTTTTTTCCTTTTTGAACTGATTTTTCTTGTGCAGAATGATAATCATGAAAATATGTATAGAAGAATTACATATGTTTAACATATATTGGATTACTTGTCATCTAGGGGAAGTGGTGGGGAGAAGAGAGGGAAAAATTGGAACACAAAATTTTGCAAGAGTGAATGTTGAAAATTATCTATGCATATGTATTGAAAATGAAAAGCTTTAATAAAAAAGAAAAAAAATAAAATCTTTTTCTTTATCCTGTAATCTTTGATCATTTTAATCTTTTCCCAACTACTTTATTTTCTTCCCCTTCCCTTTATGACTCCCTTCCCTCGTATTTGTCTTTCCTGGACTCTAGATTTTAAAGAATTTCCTCCCATGATAGACAATTCGCGATTCTCTGGCTTATGTCTTTATCCCTACCATCTTTTAAGATGTCACAACTGGTCCCAGATCAATGCTCTGCTCCTCCCCTCAAGCTTAGTGGGATTGCTGCATTGGCCCATCACACACAAACTGGACTTTTCTAGTATCCTGTCCTGTTCTCTGTTACTTATTTTTTTGCCCCAGCACCAGCAATTGAGATACAGAATTGTGGCCCCTTGTAAGCCTCTGCATCAGAAAAGCTATGGCAGGCTGAATGACTGTCATGACCATGGGGAACTTTTGCCATCTGATACGAAGATCTCTATAGAACTGAAAACAGAGATCAGGAGAGGAGGTATTGAGTTTTGGGAATTTTTTTAAAGAATGTGTCATGTTTTTGGGTCTTCTAGTAGGGTTTTGCTTCTAGCAGCATCAGAGGTGAGGATGGAGTGCTGAGTGAATTCAGTGTCTATGAGCAGGAATTCCTTTTTTTTTCCTTTTTAAAACCATTTTTTGATTCTAGGTCTTCTAGACCACCCCTTCTTAAACATTTTCCACTTATGGCTTCCTTTTGCCTGAGAAATTTTTGCACAACCTCAGGTACATAAATATGTAAAATAGTTATACAAGTCAAACATTTACTGATAATAAATCATAAAGACTTGATTTTAAAACAATGTATATATATATATATAAGTAAAATTTTACCATTTATTAAAGATGAAAGCAGATTTTTCTACTAATGAAATGGATGTACTCATTTATTTTTACATAAAGAATTAAATCTTGGTGGAATATTTGATTCTTCAGCACATGGAGAATTTGGAAACCTTTTATTGTTTCCAAAATTTTTGCTAACCCCCTACCTCTTAAACCCACAGTTTAAGCAGCTTTGTTCTAGGTCACATAGACCTTATTTTTGCTTTATCTTTGATGCATACTTTTCTCTTTTGGAGGTCTTGGAAAGGCCAGGGAGATGAGAAAATAAAATCTTGTCTTCTGTGACCCAGAAATTCATAGAGCTTTAATAGATTTCTTAAGTTGTTTCTGTATAATGGCACTTAATGTCTGCCTTGAGATATTCCTAATACTTCCCTCTTTTTTTTGTCTTGATAATCAAATAGATCCATGTAACTCTATTATATGCAGGTCTTGAAATATTTGTTCACTCTCAAAAATACAAAGTAGAAGATTACATTTTTTCATCACAATCATAGTAAAGTTCATCTTTTTATGATATCTATTAGTATAATTGGACTATTATTTAGATGTTTATACTGTTAAATCCAAAACTGGTTTTTTAAAAGTTACAGTCTATTGATAATCCTACATTTTCAGTACTATTTAAGGCATCATGATTTGTTTATGTTTTTCATTTTGTTATTGGAGATAATTTCTTAGATGTCTTAGATGTATACCTCGTGATAATTTTTAATGACCTCAGGTTTTACAAGTTTCCCTCATCAGAATGTAATAACTCTTATATTTTTATCTATTCTTTCAGCCAGTCTTGTCTTTGAAATGAAATGATTCCATATTATTTCACTACACTGACAAGTTTGCATATGTTAGAGTTGTGATGCCAATGAAAATTAGAGTCTGGAGTTATTTCTGTAAAGAAATGATTCCAAATTTGTTTTGATAATAAAGTATACATATCCTTACTTTTATTTCATGAATACTTGTAGTTTTCCCAGTTTTGGTATCAGGGACCACTATCTACATTTAAGCATTTCCAGAAAGTATTGTGTGGGTATTTTTAACTTAGTCCAATATATTGTGGCTTCTTGTGGTAAAAGAACATGGAAGAATGGCCCTTACTAAGCCAAACTTTGTTAGGATAATAATGATATTATTCAAGAGTAGGGCTTCTTAAACCTTTTCCACTTGTGGCACCTTTTCACTTAAGCAATTTTTACATGACCCCAGGTATATTGATATATAAAATAGGTATATAATCATTTACTTATGAGAAATCATAGTTTTGTAATCACATTTAGTTACTAGACCCTATATGACAACCTGACCCATAGTTTAAGGTGCTTTGTTGTAGAGTAGGGCCGCTCTGAAAAACTTTCACAGCCAATGTTTTTCTTGGATTCTTAAGCATAGCTGCTTCATACTGTCTGGGGCACTAGCACAATTACTGCAATAGCCAGAGCACAACTGACCATTATTTCAGGTAATTCCTGCTATGCCTTCATAGTTACTTTAATAGTCACAAGACATATAAAGTTTATTTCCTTGATATATATCGCCTTTACTGTCTGTTGTTTCCTCTCTCCCATAGCATGAAGATGGAGTTGGACTTTGAAAGAGGCAGCAGCAGCATTATTAATAAGAATAGGTAGTCTGTAATTACAAAAAAACCATAGACTAGAGTTTAATAGTATGCATTAATGAACTAATTTGAATTTTTAGGCAATAATGTCTTGAGATTTTTTAAAGAAAAGAACAAAGATTTTTAAATTGTACTAATTACACTAAGATTTTAAAATTTTTTGTTTGTTGACTCTGAATAACTTTGTCCTTTTCCAAAATGATCTTGAAAAATGTCTAATTTTTAATTTTCAAACAAGTTCTTTAAGCATGGCAGCAATAAGATTGAAGTATAAAATAGCCAGTTCTGTTTTCAGACTTCTCTAAAAGAGTAGTCAGGGAAAAAATACTAGGGATCAAAACATCCTTACAGCTAATATCCTTATATATCAATTGCCATAATTATGCTAAAGTTTTTGAAATTTGTATTCTATATTTTATTCTGGAACATTCCAAGAATCCACTGGGCAATTTTTTTGTTTACTTTTCTTTTCCCAGTACCTTATTTCATTGTAAACAACCAAGTCAATGTTTTTTTTTTTTCCCTCATTTTCTCTTATCTTTCCAAATTCTTCTGGTTTCCTCAAAAGATAGAGATAATTGGTCCTTCTTCCCTCTCCCTTTTATTCTGAACAGAGATGTGCACAAAGAAAGATATGTAGTAAAGTGTATGTAAGGAAAGACATAGCACAGTAATGTAAATCATATTCAAGGTCATGTTCGCAAGGGAGATGAGCTTCACTATGGTTTAGTGGAGTTTTGTTTTCCAGCCTAGCATTAAGACAGACAGAAAATACCATCATTCAAATACCAGATTTGATTATTTCTGGGATGTCATTCTTACTGAATATCATTCTTAGTGGCTCATTTTTGATGCTTCAGATTTTGTTATTAGCTGTAACCTACTTTATGCTAAAATTTGTCTTGTCTTAAAATCAAATATTTCAGGGAGAGTTTAAGTCACAGGCATGAAAAGAGATGAGGAACAGAATATGCTCATGTTTGGATGAATTTGTTAACTTATGTCTTCGTATTCTTTTTTAAAAGAAGTGAACAATCAGTTTTTGATCCTTTGGTACCAGGAAAAATGAAAGGACACAATTGCTAATGAGAAACTTCGCTTGTTTCAGAATTTTGCTCAGAGATGACCCTGACATGATCAAGAATCATTTTTCTTTTCTCAATATAACCATTCTGATGAAAACATAAGCTTCCTTTCAGGTTACAGACTTACCCTGGTCAAGAACATGTCCACTGTTATGCCTGTCCCAACCCTCAAAAAAAGCACATGATGAACCTTCTGTTCCCTAAGAATCCCTTGGGGCTTCCAGAAATGGAATGTGTAGTCAAATCAATCAAATGAACTGAGACTGTAGTTATGCATTTCCCCAGACTATCTACTGGCAGCTGTCTCTTGCAAGTTGTTAAAATATGAAACATGGAACAAAAAGAGCTTTTTGTTTTTAGCAGAATCCTTATATTCATTCTCCCATGAGATTCGCCTTTGACCCATTATAACTATATATTAAAACAGGTTCAAGGTAACATAACAACAATCACAACAGAATCCAAGAATCCTAAATACACTTTTCTTTCCCAGATCACAGTGATAAATAATGCTATTCAACTTTAAACTAAGTATTACTAACATCAGGTTCATATTCATTTATCCCCCTGCCTCCCAGTGTTAGACACTTACTAACACATTCAGAAAATACCTGGCACTGAGAAATTGTTTCCCATTTTCTCAAAATTGCAGTAGTTACACCAAATGTATCAATATCATATTTTTGTCTTCATTCCTTTCTACTATGATATTTTCTACTTTATGAGATTCCTAGCAAACTTGTCTGTAAAATATGTCCCCCAAAACAATTTAGAGATAGCAAGAGCAAAAAAAGGAGAAAGAGAAGGAGAAAAGAGATGGAGAAGGTGGAGCAGAGGAAGGGAAGGTGTTATTGACATTTGGACAAAATACTCTATCCTCTAGGAAATAGATTTCAAGTTATTTAGGTGAATTATCAATCAGCCTGATAAATCTGCCAGTCATTGCTTGGGTTTGAAATACAGGATTCTGGAAAGGTTTCATGAGAAAAATGCATGTTTGTAAGATGAGCAATACTTACTGAAGGATATATAGGGTCAGGTAGAAATCAGGAGCTACATACTCTAATCATGCTCACCTGAAGTGAGTATCCCAATCATCATAGTTGGTACTAAGTCAAAGTGTAACCTAGCTAACCCAGTATCTTTAGTTATCTCCCCTTCTCACAATTTTAATGAGACAAGAAGGTTTTTAGTGCCCATATTATACAACTTAACTTTTTAGGCTTCTTGATACAGTCTTTGAACTCCAATGCATTCTACTCAGAAAACCAGAGGGTATAAGCATGGGTCCAGAGACTGTAACAGCAAAGGTGAGTAAAAAGTGATAGCATTTTGTAAAAATAACATATCAGTAGAACTGAGAAGCATACCTAGGAGAAAGATAACGGAAATATAGGAGGAAACAAAGGGAAAAAAAGATACAGCTATATTGTATAATTTCTATACAATTGTATAATTGTATAATAATACAATGTATTTAGGAAGTGTGATTGTAAGAAAATAGCCTAAGAAAATGGGTTTTCCCATACCTAACACCACATACCAAGATAAGATCTAAATGGGTTCATGATCTAGATATAAAGAGGGACTTTGTGAGCAAGTTACAGGAACGTAATATAGTTTATCTCTCAGACCTGTGGAGATGGAATAAATTTATGTCCAAAGAAGACCTGTAACTCCTAACTGAACACCAGATGGATAATTTTGATTATATTAAGTTAAAAAGTTTCTGTACAAACAAAACAAATGCAGACAAGATTAGGAGGGAAGCATCAAATTGGGAAATCATCTTTACATTCAATGGTTCTGATAAAGGCCTCATTTCTAAAATATATAGAGAATTGTCTCATATATATAAGAATTCAAGCCACTCTTCAATAGATAAGTGGTCAAGGGATATGAACAGACAATTTTCAGATGATGAAATTAAAACCATCTCTAGTCATATGAAAAGTTGCTCCAAATCACTATTGATCAGAGAAATGCAAATTAAGACAATTCTGAGGTACCACTACACACCTATCAGATTGGCTAAAATGACAGGAAATGATAATGATAAGTGTTGGAGGGGATGTGGGAAAACTGGGACACTAATACATTGTTGGTGGAACTGTGAACGGATCCAACCATTCTGGAAAGTAATTTGGAGCTATGCTCAAAAAGTTGTCAAACTGTGCATACCCTTTGACCCAGCAGTGTTTCTACTGGGCCTATATCCCAAAGAGATCTTAGAGGAGAGAAAGGGACCCACCTGTGCAAGAATGTTTGTGGCAGCCCTTTTTGTAGTGGCTAGATGCTGGAAACTGAAGGGATGCCCATCAATTGGAGAGTGGCTGAATAAATTATAGTATATGAATGTTATGGAATATTTTTGCTCTGTAAGAAACGACCAGCAAGACGATGTCAGAAAGGCCTGGAGGGACTTGAATGAACTGATGCTGAGTGAAACAAGCAGAACCAGGAGATCATCATACACAGCAACAATAGTATTACACGATGATCAATTCTGATGGACATGGCTCTCTGCAACAAAGAATTGTCTCAAACCAGTTCCAATTATTCACTGAAGAAAACAATATACACCCAGAGAGAGGGAAATGAAATATGGACCACAACGTAACATTTTCATGATCTCTGTTGACATTTGCTTACATTGTGTTGCCTTTCTCTGATTCTTTTTTTTTTCTTGTAGATAGGATTTTTCTTGCATAACTTCTCAAGCATTTCAACATTATTAACATGTAGTGGACTTCCTGCCATCTAGGGGAGGGGAGGGGACTGGGTGTAAAATTTGTAATGGAAAGCTTTGTAAAGATCAATGTTGGGGAACTACTCATATATATGTTATACAAATAAAAAGCTTTAATAAAAAAATGAATCTACAAAAAAAAATAAAAAAGAAAATAAAAAGAAAATAAAAAGAAAAAAAAAGAAAATGGGTTTTCTCCAATGTTCTTAACCAAACCAAGACTGCAGCATATATGAGAATTAGTAATCAAATGATTTTTAAACTTCCTTCTGATTCAGATAAATAGTGATTGCATATGACCAGCAAGCTGAATGGTAGTGGTAATCTGGTGACTTCCTTGTTGAACTTCTTCCTCTATATATCCATAAATGAATGGCTATGTACATATTGGAAAATATCTGAATGTGAACAACTAGTCCCAAAACATTAAAATACCTTTTATGATGTCATTGTGCACATATGGCAGGCAAGAAGGTCCTAGAGCTAATGGCACTGTATCATAAAGTAATACTCTATTCTTACTGATATTTTGTCCTAATTTAATTATAGTAGGTCTGATGCAGGAAGACAATAGAGTCATTGATATGTAAGTTAAATTGAGTTCAAGGTCCAAATTATTTTAGATTGTAGATTTTGAAGTTAAAAAGAAAGCCAGATGCATGATTCCAATCCTAGTTGGTATAAATTCCACACTGGTGGGTATGATCATGAAGAATGCTGTTACTACTGAAAAAAAAAGCTTTTTTAAAGCTGATAATCTGGAGATGGTGAAATTTAAATACAAGAATTGCTATTTCATTATTGCCTCATCATTTTAAGCAACTTTTTAAAAATCTGCTGATTAAACTGTATTTTTAAAATTTATTTGACCAAAATTATCTCAAATATTTTTAGAGTTAAGTTATTTAAAGAAAATGTAAGTGTATAAACACATATGTATAATGAGACCCAGATTACCATATTTAGGATCATACCAGAGTGGATACTATGGCAACCCACCTAGCACAGAGCAATTATTTTCTTGTAACATAATTAATAACGTTGTGAAAGTCAATTCTTATAAAGTCAGGCCATCAAAATTATGACACACATTTATTGTTGTCCTTTGGTTCTTGAAGAAGTCCAAAATGACATCACTGTGTTGGAGTCATGTTATAATGTGGTCAACTGGGGATGATCAAACCAATAAAAGCACAGAATGCTCTACCACAATTCACACATAAATAGCCCATATAACTATAAAGGATTACAGATGTATCCAAATTTGTTTCTTACATTTCTTTTGCACTAATGCAATACCTCTTTGCTCATAGAACAAAGTGCTTTCTTTGATGTGAGCATGGAATGCTATGAGGTCCTTTGCCAGTGTCTTTCATGTCACCCTATCAATTCCAAAGTTCTTTAGAGAGACCTTGAGAGCATCCTTGTATCACTGCTTCTGATCACTATGTGAATGTCTTCTTTACATGAGTTGTTCATAAAGTATCAATGAAGTTTGAATGTTTGGCAGTTTATCTCAAGAAAGAACTAATTATCTGCTACCTTATTCTGCCAGGTGACATTCAGAATCTTTCCAAGACAATTCCAATGGAAGCAATGCAGTTTCCTTGCATGATACTGGTATACTGTCCAGGTTTCACAAGCATACTGTAATGAGGTTGTTCTATAGATCTTCAGTTTGGTAGGCCATCTAATGCTTATTCTCACCTTTATTTTTCTTTAAAGCATCTCAAACACTAAACTAGCTCTGCCAATGCATGTGTCAATCTCATTATCAATGTATATATCCCTGGAAAGTCCACTTCCAAGATAGGGACACATATGGCTTAGATTCAAAGACCTTTTAACCCGAAGGACTGAAAAATTTTGTAGTCAATGTTAGGTGTATCATTTTAGTAATTGAAGTGCCTTGATAAAATAAAATTGCCTTATGATCCTGATCTTTAGTCCACAGTCTTATCTTAGTAAAAGTTGTTTTTCTTTGTGGTTTTGTTGTTGTTATTGCTGTTGCTGTGGCTGCTCCTGTTTTTTATTTTGTTTTTTTTTCTCATAATCTTATTAGATTCAATAGAACAGATGAAAATGAAAATTAATAGTGTATGTAGTCTGGAAAAAGGATGAATTCTACTTGGGACCTCTGAATCCCCCCAAAATATAAAACACAATGTTTTTCTACCTTAGATAATTCACACACATATAAAGCCAAATCTGTACAAAGAAAAAAATTGATTTACGCTAGTATGGAAGTAAGAGAATATTAATGTATGTTGTCAATACGCTTTTCAATTAAAGCTAATTGTTGGCTGAAACTTTTAACTCGGAGTGATCACAAGAGAGTAAAGAACAGGAAATTATTGTTTGTGCAAACAAGACCTACTCTTATTCTCCACTCACAATTTTGTAAATAATTTCAAAGGCTTTGATGCTCTGGTTTAAGGGTTATGATCTACATTAGAGTAGTAAAAAGATGTGACTTTTAAAGAGGCTCATTTGTTAACATTTTGTTCTGCAAGGGGGTATTTTTACATTTATTTTTAGTATATCTTATAATGTTAATAAAAGATTTGTAGCTGTGAGTGGACTGAGGTTTTGGCAGAAAGCATCTTTTAGATGGTATGAGAACACTCCTAACAGTTACTGCATATTTTTTTCTTCTTTACTACTCTCCCTACTGATTTTCTGAAAGTCTGTAAAAACATGCATTAGTTATTGAATTGCCCAAGCTGATTTTTAAGTCCATGTATCCATCCATTCATTATTCATTTGTAAATGTGCTTATGTGTGTATATCTATCTATACATATACATATATACATATATATGTGTATAGAGAGACAGAGACAGACAGAGACAGACAGAAAGACACAAAGACAGAGAGTGACATGGAAAAAGGAAGGGAAAGAGAGAAAAAGGGAGATCAGTGATCAATGAAACCTGGATTAGTCTGAAGAGCAATGGAAGATTATAGAAGGGATGATATAATAAGGGATAATACACTGGATGATACAGTTGATGAAAGGGTTGGGGTAAAATTAGAAGATTGACCTTAGTGAGGAAAAGTTATCTCTTCATCAGTGACCAGAGTAAAAGACAAAAGGATGGAAGAATTATGTGAAAACAAAGAGAAGATAATTTTTAGAGAATGGCACTTTTAGTTTCTTCCATGAAATGAAGACCTCTGCTGAGAGAAATAGAGGACAACATAATGGCATGGTAGACTTGAGGGGAGAAGGAAATTTTGTGACCATTATTCCAGGAGAATAGGATAGAAAGTCAATTAGGGAGGTATAAAAGTATAGGCTTATAGCAGATCCATTTGATTATTTACATTATACATTATGTACATAAATACATTATATAATATAACCTGTTACAAATCCATCATCATTTTTGTGTAACTTACTTCAACATTCTTCAGTAACATGTGAGAAGGAATAGGAAAGTAAGAGTTTCAGGGTATGAATTTGGGTGATAATGGGACATAAACTCTTAAAAAAAGCCAACTTTTCCTATCAATAAAAATTTAAGTGAAAACCTAACAAAAATATGACATAAAAGTAAAGGACAAATTTTATTTTATTTCTCTGGAACTTTATTTCCTTTCAGCCTAGTTTGATTTCTGTAGTCTTAGACACTAACATACGATTTATTTAAAGTGGCAGACCATAATTAGATGATCATTTGGGGATAAGAATTTGAGTGCACCAGAAATTTTCTATTTTTTAAAAACAAAACAAAAATACTCTACCATACATCTGATCAATTATTGGATAACATTTTTATCATTAGAGACTCCTTAATTTGAAAAATGTTGTTATAATAATTTTTAATGAAAATAAATCCTTAAGGATAAAAGGATGATATATTAAGCTATATCAGTCATTTATGCCAAGATACACATTAATTTATTAGGTTATTTCTTGAGGACATATTTGGATCAGAGGAATAGAAAGAAGGATAAAAGAACTGTAATAAAATACAGATCGACACCAAACGATTAAAAATGATTTTTTTAAATGAAGGTGCTAGGGGTCCTACATATGGATTTTCTTTACTTTTCCATTTAGGATATGGATGATCTTGCTGGTATATGACATTTTCAAGTACATACACATATATGTAAGCATATTTGTGATGTCCTTTTAAAAAATATACAACTCCATTGAAAATATTTTTGATTTATTCTGAGGGCTATTTTTACTACATTTTTCAATTAAAAGTTGCAAATACTTCTACTAATAAGGACTGACATTTACTTCTTTTTTGTTGTTTTGTTATTTTTGTTTTTTTTAAACTATTGGGGTTAAATGACTTGCTCAGGGTCACATAGCTAGGACATGTAAAGTGTCTAAGGCCAGTTTTGAACTCAGGTCTTCCTGAATTCAGGGCTGCTACTCTATCCACTGCACCACCGACCCTCACCTGTTGTGAGGGTAACTTCCCTTTTTCCTCTTTTTTGTTTATTAAAGCTTTTATTTACAGAACATAAATATAATGTTTCTACATTGAACTTTGCAAAATTTTCTGTTCCAAATTTTTCCCTCCCTCCTTCCTCCCACCCCCTCCCCTAGATGGCAAGTAGTTAAATATGTTAAATATGTTAATATATGATAAATCCAATATATATATGTATACATATCTATACAATTAATTTGCAGCACAAGAAAAATCGGATCTAGAAAGAGAAAAAAATAACCTAAGAAGGAAAACAAAATGCAAGTAAACATCCACAAAAACCATTAAAATGCTGTGTTGTGGTCCACACTCAGTTTCCACAGGCTCTCTCTGGAAGTATATGAATTTCTTTATCACTGAACAATAGGAACTGGGTTGAATCACCTCATTGTTGAAGAGAACCATGTCCATCAGAATTGATCATCATATAGTCTTGTTGTTGCCGTGTATAATGATCTCCTAGTTCTGCTCATTTCATTCAGCATCAGTTCATCTAGGTCTTTCCAGGCCTCTCTGAAATCATCTTGTTGATCATTTCTTATAGAACAATAATATTCCATAACATTCATGTACCATAATTTATTCAGCCACTCTCCAATTTATGGGCATCCTTTCAATTTCCAGTTTCTTGCCACTACAAAAAGGGCTGCCACAAACATTTTTGCACATGTGGGTCCCTTTCTCTCCTTTAAGATCTCTTTGGGATATAAACTCAATAGAAACACTGCTGGGTCAAAGAGTATGCAGAGTTTGATAATTTTTTGAGCATAGTTCCAAACTGCTCTCCAGAATGGTAAGATCCGTTCACAGTTCCACCAACAATGTATTAGTGTCCCAGTTATCCTACATCCCCTCCAACATTAGTCATTATCTTTTCCTGTCATTTTAGCCAATCTGACAGGTGTGTAGTGGTATCTCACATTGTTTTAATTTGCATTTCTCTGATCAATAGTGATTTGGAGCACCTTTTCATGTGACTAGAAATAGTTTCAATTCCTTTGACCATCCATCAATTGGAGAATGGCTTGAATTCTTATAAATTTGAGTCAGTAAATGAGGCCTTTATCAGAACCTTTGAATGTAAAAATGTTTTCCTTATTTATTGCTTCTCTTCTAATGTTGCTTGCATTATTTTTTTTGTAGAAAAACTTTTTAACTTGATATACTCAAAATTATGTATTTTGTGATTAATAATGATATCTAGCTCCTCTTTGGTCACAAATTACTTCTTCCTCCACAGATCTGAGAGGTAAACTATCCTATGTTCTTTTAATTTGTTTACAATATCATTCTTTATGTCTAGATAATGAATCCATTCTGATCTTATCTTGGTACATGGTGTAAGGTGTGGTTCAATTCCTCGTTTCTTCCATTTTAGTTTCCAATTTTCCCAGCAGTTTTTGTCAAATAGTGAATTCTTATCCCAAAAGCTGGGGTCTTTGCATTTGTCACACACTAGATTACTATAGTCATTGACTATTTTCTCCTGTGAGCCTAACCTATTCCATGCAATAGCACACAAATTCGTAGGGGAGAAATTAAGCGAGATGCAAGAAGAAATAGACAGCCAAATGATACTAGGGGGGATCTCAACCTTTCTCTCTCAGAATTAGATAAATCAAACTACAAAATAAACAAGAAAGAAACTAGGGAGATAAACCAATTTTTAGAAACGTTAGGTATGATAGATCATTGGAGAAAGTTAAATGGAGACAATAGGGAGTTTACTTTTTTCTCAGCAGTCCATGGAACCTATACAAAAATTGTCCATGTGTTAGGGCATAAAAACCTCAAAATCAAATGCAGAAAGGCAGAAATAGTAAATGCATCCTTTTCAGATCATGATGCAATAAAAATCACATGCAATATAAGGCCAGGAGAAAATAAACCAAAAGTTAATTGGAAATGAAATAATCTAATCCTGAAAAATGAATGGGTGAAAGAGCAAATCATAGACACAATCAATAATTTCATCCAGGAGAATGACAATAAGGAGACAACATACCAAAATTTGTGGGATACGGCTAAAGCGGTTATAAGGGGCAATTTTATATCTCTAGATGCTTACTTGCATAAAATAGAGAAAGAAAAGATCAATGAATTGGGCTTATTATTAAAAAAACTAGAAAAAGAATAAATTAAAACCCTCAAATAAATACCAAATGGGAAATTCTAAAAGTAAAAGGAGAAATTAATAAAAGTGAAAATAAGAAAACTGTTGCATTAATAAATAAAACTAAGAGTTGGTTCTATGAAAAAAACCAACAAAATAGATAAGCCTTTAGTTAATTTGATAAGAAAAAGGAAAGAGGAAAATCAAATTGTTCGTCTCAAGAATGATAAGGGAGAACTTTCCTCCAATGAAGAGGAAATTAGAGCAATAATTAGGAGTTACTTTGCCCAACTTTATGCCAGTAAGTTTGATAATCTAAATGAAATGAAGGAATGTCTACAAAAATATAGATTGCCCAGGTTAACAGAAGAGGATATAAATTATTTAAATAGCCCCATATCAGAAAAAGAAATAGAACAAGCTATTAACCAACTCCTTAAGAAAAAATCTCCAGGGCCAGATGGATTTACATGTGAATTCTACCAAACATTCAAAGAACAATTAATTCCAATACTACACAAACTATTTGAGAAAATAGGGACAGAAGGTATACTGCCAGAATCCTTCTATGAGACTGATTTGGTACTGATAGCTAAACTAGGTAGGGTGAAAACAGAGAAAGAAAACTATAGACCAATTTCCCTAATGAATATTGATGCAAAAATTTTAAAGAAGATATTAGCAATGAGATTACAGAAAGTCATCCCCAAGATAGTACACTATGACCAAGTAGGATTTATACCAGGAATTCAGGGTTGGTTCAATATTAGGAAAACTATCAGCATAATTAATTATATTAATAACCAAACTAACAAAAACCATATGATTATCTCAATAGATGCAGAAAAAGCCTTTGATAAAATCCAACACCCTTTCCTATTAAAAACACTAGAGAGTATAGGAATAAATGGGCTTTTCCTTAAAATGATCAGTAGCATCTATTTAAAACCATCAGCAAGCATCATATGTAATGGAGACAAACTAAAACCATTCCCGGGGGCGGAGCCAAGATGGTGAACTGCGGACAGCTTTCTCTGTGAACTCCTGGGACATTCCCTCAAACCCAGACAAAGTGAGCCTACCAACTGGCTTTTGAGTGAGGGCCCCACCAAGCATTTGGACTACAACACACTTCTATCAAAGATCTACCTTGAAAGAACTCCGGAGAAGGTTAGCCTCAGGGGAAATCGGCCTCTGGTCTTGATCAGACGCCAGCCGGGGCGGAAATCAGGGCTGCGATAGAGGGGCGGATTTTGGGCACCCAGGAAGCCCCTGGGAGATGCCTGGACCACTTTGTTCTGCTTGCGGGCAGGTGCTTTGGCAGATCTGCCTTTGGAAAAGGGTGGATCGAGAGCAGCTGAAAACGTGGTCCTAGTGCGAATCTAGCCCAACCAGCCTTAGACCGGAAGTTAACTCGGCAAACTGCCCCATGGCAAATACAAATTGTTGTAGTTTTCTCTTCTTTTCACCAATATCTCAACTTTAAATCATGAGCAAGAAGCAGAAGAGAGCTCTCACCATAGA
>JAJPUD010015517.1:26676-37121 GCA_023553655.1 Myrmecobius fasciatus | reverse complement strand
ATCTGGAAGAACAAAAAGTCAAGAATTTCAAGGGGATTAATGAAAAATGCAAATGAAGGCGGCCTAGTTGTACCAGACCTAAATCTATATTATGCAGCAGTGGTCATCAAAACCATTTGGTTCTGGATAAGGAATAGAGCAATCAGTGGAATAGATTAGGTATACAAGACACAATAGTCAATGACTATAGTAATCTAGAGTTTGATAAACCCAAAGAACCCAGCTTCTGGGATAAGAACTCACAATTGCTGGGGGGGAAAATGGAAATCAGTATGGCAGAAAGTAGGCATTGCCTCCCACCTAACACCTTGTATTCAAGATGAGATTGAAATGGGTTCATGATTTAGACATACATAGTGATACCATTTGCAAATTAGAAGAACAAAGGATTGTCAATCTCTCAGATCTGTGGAGAAAGAAGAATTTTGTGACCCAAGAAGGACTAGAGTATATTGTGGAATGCAAAATGGATAGTTTTGATTATATTAAGTCAAAGAGATTTTGTACAAAGAAGCCCATGCAGACAAAATTAGAGGGGAAGCAGTGAACTGGAAAAAAAAATTTACATTTAAAGGTTCTGATAAAGGCATCATTTCTAAAATATATAGAGAATTAAATCAAATTTATAAGAATACGAGCCATTCTCCAATTGATAAATAGCCAAAGGATATGAACAGTCAATTTTAAGTTGAAGAAATTAAAACCATTTCTAGTCATTTGAAAAAAATGATCTAAATCACTATGGATCAGAGAAATGCAAATTAAGAACTCTAAGGTTCCACTACACACCTTTTAGATTGGCTATAATAACAAGAAAAGATAATAATGAATGTTGGAGAGAATGTGTGAAAACTGGGAAACTAATACTTTGTTGGTGGAATTGTCAATTGATCCAACCATTCTGTAGAGCAATATGGAAATATGCCAAAAGGGCTATTAAATTGTGCATACTAGTGGATTTATATCTCAAAGAGATCATAAAAAAGGGAAAAGGAAAATTTTTGTAGCTGCCCTTTTTGTAGAGGCAAGGAATTGTAAACTGAGTGAATGCCCATCAGTTAGAGAATGGTTAAATAAGATAAGATATATGAATATTAAGGAATATTATTGTTCTGTAAGGAATAATAAGCAGAATGATTTCAGAAAGGCCTGGAGAGACTTAATGAACTGATGCTAAGTGAAGTGAGTAGAGCCAAGAGACGTTGTTCATAGCAAAAACAAGACTAGATGATGATCAGTTCTGATGGACATGGCTCTTTTCAATAGGGAGGTGATTCAGGCCAGTTCCATTGGTCTTATGATGGAGAGAACCTTTGGCAGAGAGAGGATTGTCATAACTGAGTCTGGATCATTACATAGTATTTTCACATTTTTATTGTTGTTTGTATTTTGTTTTCTTTCTCATTTTTTTTTCCTTTTTGATCTGATTTTTCTTTTGCAGCATGATGTGGAAATATGCATGAAAGAATGACATGTTTAACATATATTGGATTAGTTGCTGTCTATAGGAAGGGGTGGAAAGAAGAGGAGAAAAAATTTGGACACAAGGTTTTGCAAGGGTGATTGTTGAAAAGTATGCATATGTTTTGAAAATAAAAAGCTTTTTTAAAAATCAGTGCATGTATAAACAAAAATGTTTTACATGGAACTGGGGAAAATAAAAATTAAAGAAAAAATTAATAAATAATTTAAGTATAATCCTAAACTCAGCAGACCAATTAATCTAACATGTTTTTGTTCCTTGGCTTTTATTACCACTTATGACTAACGTTGTTCATAAGTCACACGTCTGTCTTGCCAGAAATATGTGTTGCTTTCTCTATAGAGTCCTAAACAATGGTTAAGTGTTTCTATCATGTCTTATATTATATAACTAGGGTCATGAATATTCTTTGTTTCTTGAAGGTAATAGCAATCTAATCTATTACTTTTACAGGATTTATTTAACAAACAAAATACAATTGAGTATAAATGATGACAAATCTGTTTAAAGAGCGAGGAAAATTATCATTTGAAAAGTTCTTTTCACCACTTCAGACTAAAGTTTTACTTTTCTATGTTTTGTTTCTTCACCTAATCAATAAAAAATTCTTTAGCACCTGCTATACGTCTGGCACTGTGCTAAATGCTGGATGTTGTCATCCTTTGCTTTATAAGTGTAAAAATATTGCTTCTCCACCATACTTAACAACAAGAAGCATTTTAATGATACTTTATTTTTTCCTAATTATATGTCAATACAATTTTAACATTCAGTTTTACAATATTTTAGTTCCAATTTTTTTCTTTCCCTCTTCCTAAAATGGTAGGCAATTTAATATGTTATACATGTGCTATCATGAAAAACTTATTTCTATATTAGTCACTTGTAAAAGAAGAAACAGGTCAAAAGGAAAATAAAAACAGGAAAAAGAATAAAGGAAAGAGGGAAAAAAGCATTCTTTAATTTACATTCAGAGTTTATAAGTTCTTTATCTGGGTATAGATAACATTTTCCTTCTTGAGCTGTTTCTATTTATCTTGTATCATTGTGTTGCAGAAAAGAGATGAATCATTTATAGCTTATTATCACACAATATTGCTAATGTTAGGTATGATGATTTTCTGGGTCAATTCATTTCACTTTGCATCCATCCATACAGATCTTGTCCATACAAGACTTTCTAATTTTTTAAAAATCTACCCTTCATCCTTTCTTATTGCACGATAATATTCTATTACATTCCTATACTACAGTTTATTCAGTCATTTTCCAATTGAGAAGCATCCCCTCAATTTTCAATACCACCACAAAAAAGCTACTGTAATTTTTTTGGTCTTTATAGATCCTTTCCCCTTTTTAGTCACCTCTTCAGGTATACAGACCTAGTCCTGGTCTTACTAGATCTGAGAGTATGAAAAATTTGGTTACTATTTAAGCATAGTTCCAAATTGCTCTCCAGATTGGTTGGATCAGTTCACAACTCCAACAATACTGCATTGGTGTCCCAATTTTCCCAGAACCTTTCTAACATTTATCATTTTCCATATTTGTCATGTTAATCCATATGGCAAATATTTACTAATCTAGGAATACATCTGAGTTGTTTAAACATGTATTGTTCTAATCAAAAGTGATTCAGGACACTTCATATGCTTATAGACAGCTCTGATTTCTTCAACTAAAAAATGTTTTTATATATTTTGACTATTTATCAATAATGTGTTGGACTCCCTGATATTTAAATTGTTTTTTTTCTGCTCAACTGCAGTATTTTTTATTTGATTTGATTGCTCTGAAATCTGGCTCTAATGTTCCTTGGAACTTTCATTTCATGATCTCTTTCCTGAGGTGATCAGTGAATGATGTTAATCCCTTTTTGTCTTATGTCTTGAGATATGAGGACAGTTTTCCTTGATAATTTCTTGAAATATTTTTCCTGTGTATTCCTTTTAAATTATGGATTTCAGTGTAACTTTCAGTTCAGTGATCCTGACATTATCTCTCCCGGATCCATTTTCCAGGTCAGTTGTTTACATTTTCTTCTACTTTTTCATTCTTTTTAATTCATTTGATTGATTTTTGACATCTCAAAGAGTTATTAGCTTCAGTTTGACCAAATTCTACTTTTCATTTGAAAAATTCTACTTTTAAGCAGTTGTTTTCCTTTCCCAGGCTCTTGTTTGGCAAATTTTCTTGCATCACTCTTTCTTTTTACAAATTTCTTCTACCTCTCTTATATGATGTTTTGTTTTATTTTGTTTTTTGAGCTCCTCCCTGAGTTCTTTCTAGGCTTGACACCACTTCCCATTTTTTTTCTTGGTGCTCTGACCATGGGTGTTTTGACATTGTTATCCTTTTCTTAATTTCAATAACTTGCTATGGGTCAAATTCTTTTTTTCCTGTTTTTTTTTTTGTTTATTTTTGGCCTTTTCCTTTTCTTTGAATTTTAGCTCTGCTCCTGGAGTGTAAGGGGCACTGTTTAAGACTTCTTGTGCCAAATGCTGCAGACCCTAACTGTTTACCTGTTGTAGCACTGATGTTACCCTGAGCTTCATGGGGGATCCCTATGTCTGGTGGTGTACTGAGGAGGTGGGTGGGGGGAAGCAGGGACTACTTGATAGTGGATTACCTGTGCTGAGCCCAGATCATAGTGTAATGCCTGACATATTCTGAGGTTGGTGGGTTGTTTTTGTGTTTCCTCGGGGATACACTGAACAGCATGTTTGGCCACTGGAGACTGGCTATTTGCTTGGGGCTACGCTGAAACATGTGGGGGATCCTGGTGTTGGCATTTGTTTGCTCTATCACATCAGGACTTAGGATGTCTTGCTGGTTTGCTGGAGGAGGGCTTGTTGCTGTCTTGCTGGGATGCTTCCTATCTTGGACTGCATATCCCTGGTACTCCAGTAAAACAAACCTTTTCTGCTGATTTTTCCAATTTTCTTGGGCTAAGATTATTTCACCTCATCTTTTTGTTGATTCTGTTGTTCTGTCATTTGGAAAGGCAATGGAAAGGTATTCATTTATTTTAAAAATAATTTCAATATTAGCTTATCTCACAAGTCTTAGAATGTTTCCCTTTTGTAATTTTCACTTAGGAAGTTCTTACTGACTGAATGACTGCTATGCTTACTTGGATAGTTTCTGGACATTCCACCTGAATCATTTCCGGAAATTAGAAGATAGTACTAATAAAATTTGGTTTTTGTATAACACTTTTGTATTAAATGAATATTTAATGTATATATTTTCACTTTATTGTTATTTAAAACTAAAATGTATCAATATTAAATTTTCAAACTTAAAAAATAATAATACATTAAAGGCAAGAGTCCTTTCTTTTACTATTCCAATTAAACTTCCCCCCTCCTTCCATTGGTTTCATTCTATTCTATAATACCTTCCATTCTTGCTGTGAGACTAAAAAAAAATATGATGCCTTCATTGTTCATTTATGGACATGGTGGAATTGAATCATCCTCTTTCTTCTTTTTACTGACCTCTTGTCTCCAAATTCACAAAACTCCTCAATATATTATTCTTCTCATAGAACATACCATAGTAAAATTTTTCTACTTTTATCTTCAAATTCTTTGTTTGCCTTAAATATTTACTCCCTTAGATACTTTTTGACCCATTATAATCTGTCTCTCTCTTTCTGTCACACACACATACACACACACACACATACAGCACAATTGTAACCTAATTGAATTACTTCTTTTCTAAGAAATTGTTTTCTTTTTAGAAGTTTTGCATTTATTTTTCATTAATTATTATGATTAGCCTGTCAGAATATAATGTTTTGGGTTTTACTTGGAGCTTCTTTGTTTTTCTTTTATTTTTTAAAATATCACACTACAGTCCTTTTCTCTTTCTCATGACAACAAAGTAAATTTCCATTATCTGAATTAAGATTCTTCATATATGAAGTTCTTTCTCCTATATACATATGAAATATTCTTTTTGTTATTGAGTTGTGGGGGGAATGCTATTATAGTCCTTGAAGTTTCATAAATGTTTTATTTTAAATTTGACAGTGATCTGTGGCTTTGATAGCCCCATTTTTGTTATTTATATTGAAAAGTTCTTGCTAAGCAGTTTTCTTATATTGCTTCTTGAAGCATGCTCAAACATATATAGATATCTATAGATATATATAAATCTTCAATGAGACATACAGTTTGAAAGCATCAGTTTCAGACTGTCCCTATAGGTCAAAAGTTCCTGAAGCAATGACCCAGAGAGCCAGAAACTGAAGTATTGGAATGGTTTGTACTGAATTACCTCTGTAGTGCAAAATGAATTAGAGGTAAGGAAGGAACATTGAGTAGCAGCTCTAGATATTTTAATTCTCTAGAGTTATTTAATGAGGGTGTTTATCTTGGACACTTTACTATATTCCTAGTTTTTTGATTCAGCTGCAATTACTCTTTAGACGACACAAATTCCTTTTTTTTTCTAATTTTGGGGGTTGTAGAGATTTGTGAAGAAACAACTGCTTAACCATCTTGCCTGTTATGATCATATGCTCTTAAAATTAAACTTCTTTGCTGACATGAATATCCCAATTATTTATTTTGTACTGATTTCTTTTTCTATACTGCTTTTGATAAGTCTCCCATTTAATACAACCACCCATCCAGTGCGAAATTATTAGAGTCCCAGACTCACGCTAATATAGTGTGTTCATATGCACTAAAATATTTTAAAAGTTATAGCAATGACCATTGAAAATATTGGAGTTTTAAAAATCCATATTGTTTTAATTGGTGTATTCTATTTAACAATTTAAAATGACACTTGGGAAGAGATAAAAGAATGAAGAAGGATAATTGTGTGTTTGTGTGTGTGTGTGTGTGTGTTTCTTAGAATAACTTCATGCTATCAAACAACAACTATTCTAGCAGTAAATAAAACTTGTCCCACTCCTTTTAAATTGGAAGTTTTTTAATGGAGATCAATTTACAGCTTCACAATTTGTATAATCATCTAATTGTTTAATAAGAGGACACCCTATTAAATTAATTATCCATGAGTAATATTCTTAATTATCTACAATACATACTAATTGGCTAACCCTCTGAGTTTCAACTTCAGCCTGATTTATGGTAAAAAGATTTGGCATCTTTCTGGCTTTTGCACTCCTTAAAAATGGATACCACATGGCCTAAGTAGATGTTTGATTGCTTTCTTGGCAATGTTTCTTATAAGATGACATAATGTTTTCATATTTGCCCTAATCAGATGCATTACTTTGTAATAATTTCTATGAAGACCATATCATATTTATATTAATAGAAAACCCAATGTAGTATTTTAGTGCCAAAAAATGTAGATAAGAAGTCAAGGCTTTTCTTTTTCTCTGTCTTTTAACAGACTGAATAATACTTTATGATGTCTTTTGGCTCTATAGCTTTCACCATATTATCTTTTTTCACTTTCACTAAGTACAGAAAAGAGAGACAAATGGAAAGAAAATCATTCTATTGGGAAGGACTACACTTGAATGCAACAAATTTTAGTATTAACTTATTCTCTGTGTGCATATGTGTCAGAGAGAGAAAGAGATACAGACAGAGGTATAGAGTAAGAGATGAGAGAGACACAGACAGAGAGTCAGAGAGTCAGAGACAGAGGCAAAGAGGGAATTATAGAAACAAATGGAGAGAAAGAATGTGAAAGAGAAAAGGAGAGCTATAAGAGAGAAAAGGAAAAGGACATTGAAAGAGAGAGAGAGTAAAATGTAGGGAATGAGAGACAAAAATAGAGAAAGCAAGACAAAGACATAAAAACAAAGAGAGAGAAAGACAAAGAAAGACAGAGAGAAACAAAGGGGAGAGAGAGGGAAAGAGATTTTTAAAGAGGTTCAGTGGCCTTTTAACCTTCTCTCTATTACATAACAAGATCAGTTGATGTGTGTACATTTATATGTATATATTTTACATATTTTTCAAAAATATTTTTAAGTTTTACAAAAGTACTTCACATGCTTTATGTCATTTGAAGTTCTCAAATACTTTGTAAGGTAATTTCTTTTAGTTAAGGAAAGGAAAACAAAAGGGTTTAAAACATTTGCCCATCCATGGTCATACAGTTGGTAAATTTCCAAGGTGAAATTCAAATTTAGGCAAACATAAACCCAGTTGCAGTACTCTATGACGATATTAGACCAATATGGATTATAACTAAATGATTTTCATTTGCTTGGCTGAATCCCCCAGATTTGTTTTAGCATATTTTTAAACTTAACTAGCTTTTGGACAAAGATAGTTCTTAATTCATGACCTTTATTTTTAAGCAATTCAATAATCTCATTGATAAAATGAAGAGAAATAATGCTTGCCTTTATAGACATGTGAAGGAATGCATAGAAGGGAATTGTATATATTAATGACTCTGAGCTTTTGGATGAAAGATCCAAGACATAAATAATAAATTTTTGAGTTGATTAATAGTGAATCTGTTGGCATCATAGTGTTGTTTTTGTCATTATTCAGTGAATAAATTTAATTTAGTTTCATAATATGCATACAGTTTGAATGTTAATTCTAATAGAATAAATGGTAGATCTAAGTTTAATAATTTATATTGTTATGTGGCTAGATCATAGGTCAACATTATTTATGTAAGTTATATCGTTTAATGGCTTAGAGGTTAAAAAGTTGTAATTGCAAAATGTTTCTGTTTTTTATAGGCTAATGATATAACTCGAGTTTTGGGAATTAGAGAGAACAAGTCTGGCCAGGAAGGCAGAGGTTTTAGGTTCAGGAAGAATGAAAAGATTAAGAGTCAGTTTAAGGAAACAAAATCATCTATTGATTGGCAGGATGCTTTACAAGAAGGGACACAAGAGGGAATTTCTTCTTTTTACATAGTTATATCTTACTATCTGGTTGATTCAATTTTATAAAGTTGTTAGATGCTTCATTCATTCTATAATCTGCTTCCTTTGATTGGTTAGTTCTGGACAATTAGATTTCAGACCTGGAACTAAGTTGAATTTTTCAGGCGGAAAATATGTGAACAAGGCATGGAAAAGAAAAATCAGACAGAAAGTAAAATTATTATCTAATTCCCTATAGATTTTTACTCAAAACCAAGATTAAATAACAGGGCAGCTATAATTTATACATTTGCTTGTAATCTGATATTATTATTGTAACTTATAATCCCTTTGTATCTTATAAAATTTATTAATAAATCCCTTAGCATCATATTAAATCATATTTATATTGTTCTAAAGCATTTAGTAACAAATATCTTAGAAGGGAAAAATGCTATAAAGAAAAACTATTTCTATAGACCCAAGCAAGGAAGAAATGCAAAATGTCTGTAGTCTGTTCTGTGTGATGCTATGTTTGCTAGTTTGGAACTCATTCTAGAAAGCTTAGGTAGCAGTAGTAAAAAAAAATTGAGGAGTCCAGAGATTAGGTAGCAAAAACAAGAGGGGGAGTCGCAGAAGTTTACAATGTGTTGTGCCTCTATGGCATCACAGGCTATCTAATCATTAATAAAGAGAAATTCTGGAACTAAGCTTCAGTGAGCTGATAAACCATTTTAAACATTTGCTTACTTAAGCCATGTATAATATTGTCCTAATAGAATATTCCTTACAAATGAATACTTCACTTATTAAAGTTTATTGAAACATTTTGTAGTTATTACTGTATAATTAGCACTAGACTAAGCATTGTAGAGGGAATACTGAAAGAATAAAGAGGTATATTCCTAGTCTCTGAGGAACTGATCTGCTTTTGTGGAAACTAGATGTATATAATCATACCAACCAAAGAACAATGTAATACAATATACAAAACTGTGAAATTCCTTAAAATAGACTGGTGAGTTTAGTTGAGTAGGAAAACCATTTATTATGGGTAAAGATAAAGTCTTTTTGACATTGGATTTTTTAAATTCAACTTACAGACTACTGTAGAGTTGAATGGCCTGAGAATTTGTTACACTGATGACAGAGAAATTAATGGAATGCTTTGAACTTTGCAGACTTGAAATTATTTTTTTCATAAAACACAAACGTTTCATACTACTAAAAGATAAAATTAAAAAAACGAGCCTTTGTTAAAGTCATAAACAGCTCATATAAATCATCTACTAAAAATTTAGTGAGGTTATAATCTTGTGCTATGCGTAAGCAAAGCTACTGATAAAATTGCATGTTCTTTTAAGGTTCAAAGCATCAAATCAAAATTAATCACAGAACACCCACATTGAATACTCGTTTTGTAAAGACCAGATAAACATGTGGGGAAGACGTGTGTCTAATGTTATAAAAATAATATAAAGGACTTTAAAAATAAGATAATTCCCTATGGTTTTAAACTCAATATCAAGATTAAATAAAAAGGCAAATGTAAATTATATCTTTCTCTTTATAGCTCAAAATCTTTTTGTATTAGTGAAACAAGGCTGCCCACTGTCACCATTATTATTTAATATTGTCTTAGAAATGTTAGCTTTGGCAGGAAGAGAAGAAAAAGAGATTAAAGGAATTAGAGTAGGTAATGAGGAAACCAAATTATCACTCTTTGCAGATGACATAATGATATACGTAGAGAACCCTAAAGACTCAACTAAAAAACTACTAGAAACAATTCACAACTTCAGCAAAGTTGCAGGATACAAAATAAATCCACACAAATCATCAGCATTTTTATATATTACCAATAAAGTTCAGCAGCAAGAGATACAAAAAGAAATTCCATTCAAAATAACTGTTCATAGTATAAAATATTTGGGAATTTATCTGCCAAGGGATAGTCAGCAACTATATGAACTAAACTACAAAACACTTTCCACACAAATCAAATCAGACCTAGTCAATTGGAAAAACTTAAAATGCTCATGGGTAGGACGAGCGAATATAATAAAAATGACAATACTAACCAAATTAATCTACTTATTTAGTGCCATACCAATCAAACTCCCAAGAAATTATCTT
>JAJPUD010015516.1:0-37121 GCA_023553655.1 Myrmecobius fasciatus | reverse complement strand
ACACAAGATCCCTTTGGGGTCAACACATCTAATAGATAATCTAATTCAACAGAAAAACCAAGAAAAACATAAAGAGAATATTCACTTTAAAACTTAGCAACAGGTTCCTTTAAATACCAATTCCTCACTCGTACCCCCACTCCACCATGTATTTAAAATATAACTACCCCCCCAAAAATTGTTATTTATACATAATTTTTGTCTATTGCACAGAGGGTGATGAAACTTTGCCAATGAAAATCTGGGGTACATCTGGAAGGTCAATGGTACAAAGAACTCCCAAAGGAGAAAACTCCTTCTACAATATAGATAGCTATCACCTCTGGAATTTGTCGTTTAGACTTGAAGAACCGCTTAAATCACTGAGAGAGCAAGTGATCTGCCTGAAGACATACAGTACCCAAGGCAGCAACAGAACCCAGGACTTCCCAGTTCCTCTGCCTTCTTTCTATCCCTTGTTGTTGTTCGGTCACATCTAACTCTTCGTGATGCCATTTGGGGCTTTCTCGGCAAAGATACTGGAGTGTTTGCCATTTTCTTCTCCAGCTCATTTTACAGATAAGGAAACTGAGGCAAACAGGGTTAAATAACTTACGCAGGGTCACACAGCTAGTAAGGGTCTGAGGTCAGATTTGAACTCAGGAAGATGAGGTTTGCTGACTCTGGGCAGGCAGTCTATACACTGCACCACCTAGTGGTCTCTTCTATCCATTACAGTATTTTTTTTTTTTTTTTGCTTTTTGCTGAGGCAATGGGGGTTAAGTGACTTGCCCAGGGTCACACAGCTAGGAAGTGTCTGAGATCAGATTTGAACTCAGGTCCTCCTGACTTCAGGGTTGGTGCTCTAACCACTGCACCACCTAGATGCCCAGTATTTTTTTTTTAAACTCAATTTTTTTCCCATTAAGTTATGAAATTCTTCTTTTTAATTAAAGCTTTTTATTTTCACAACACATGCATGGACAATTCTTCATCATTAACCCTTGCAAAACCTTGTGTTCCAATTTCCCCCCCTAACCTCTCCCCTAAATTATCCCACCCATAGACTCTGGACACCAAATTCTTTATGGGATTCTCTAATCTCATCCACAAAATCAGGAGGTATTTCTTTTTCTTTAAAGTGATTATTTTGGAATGAAATTTAAGTCTTCAAAACAGGAATTTTCTAGGAATTAAATATTTGGGTTAATATAATACTCTAAATCACCAAATCCTTTTCTATTTCAGCCTCTTTTTTGACTGAATAGCCTTTATAAACAATAATTACTCTGGAAAAAGACAAGCAACACCATCTTCAAAAAGAGAAGGGAACAAAAATTGGCAAACTGTGGAGTGATCTTGGTTTCAAATGCTGGCAAAATTCTAGGCCGCATTGTGAAAAGGATAAGTCAAAGGGAAGACCGGTAGGAGCAGAGAAGTAGTGATGAAGGCAGAACCAGAAGGAAAATATTCATAATTAATTACAGCGGCATAAACAAAAACATTGCTACAAGAACTCCAAAGTCAATCTGGGCCCTAGCAAAAAGATAGGGAAAAATGCTGACCTCTTTGTCAGAGGAGGAAAAACTATCAACCGCCCTGCCAATCTCTCTCAAGTGCCCAGTGGATGCTGCTGCCCGTTTCAACGATCAGATTTTCTTTGTATGAGGGAGGATATACTGGGCTAAGTGTATAACGATAAAGCTTTACAAATATATCAGACCAGTTTCCTCCCATGTTAAATACAATATTCTGGGGATAACTGGATTTTTCTTTGAAAATTTTTCTTTTGAAAATTCAATTTTTTTTCCTTTTGATTTGATTTTTCTTGTACAGGTTGATAATTGTGGAAATATGTATAGGAGAATGGCACATGTTTAATCTATATTAAATTACTTGCAGTCTAGGGAAGAGAGTGGGAGGAAGAAGAGAGGAAAATTTGGGACGCAAGATTTTGCAAGGGTGAATGTTGAAAATTATCTATGAAGATGTTTTGAAAATAAAAAGCTTTAATAATAAAATTTTTTTAAAAGAAAATTATAATTGCAGTTTCAGGATCTTAGTTATCACCTAAGAAGACCCTCAAGGAGAAGAAGGAGCCAACCCACCCCATCCTGGGGCAGTTCTTGAGGTGAGGAAGTGCTTCCTAACATCAGACCACAGCCAAGATCAGACACAGTGACAGAATCACTGATCAATGCCCACTGAGGAAATGCCCTCCAGACAGCATAACCCTAAAGTCCTGGAGGGTTGCCCTGAGAAACTGCCAGACTAAATGACCGGCAGCAAGAGGAAGAGGTGGAACTCAAACCCAGATTTTCCCGTCATTTCTGTTCTTGTTCTGTCATGGACTTGTTCTAACCAAGTGGGTTTTACAAATTACTCCATCCCAAAGTGATTTTTAGCTGGCAGGGAATCAGCCTTTGAGTGGCTCCATATCTAAGGCATGTCCCAGGGCTCTGGGGCCTGCTCATCCCCACAGGGGAAGGGAGCACAAGCTAGAAGCACACACTGGCCCGCCCAGGGGCTTCCTCCAGGGTCCTGCCCTCACCAGCTAGAAAGAGTCACTTCTCTATCTGGGATATCCAAATAAAACAGAAGAGGATTCAGAAGGAAATGGGGGGAGGGTCCCCTGTCAGACAGAGGGGCCAATAGCAGCCTTTCCCATGGCCAAGTTCTGCCTTTCTCCAATGGCTAGGGTCTTCTCTCTGCAATTAGTTTCTACTCATATTGTTTTCACTTGCATGCAACAAGTTTTTTCCCACGTTGCCTATGGGCAGCTGGATGGCCCAATGGGTATAGCACTTTACTTGGAACCAGGAAGACCAGAATTTGAAATCTGCCTCAAACACATATCAGCTGTGTGATCCTGAGCAAGTCACCTACATAGTCTGTAAAATGAGAGCAATAATGGCACCTCCCTGCTATCTCCAAGGGGATACCACGTGAAACTCTAAAAACACTCCATAACCGTCAGCTACTGTGATAGGCCACTGTAACAGGATAACGCCTGGGTTCAGAATGGTGGATGGCAGCAGTTTGAAAGGGAAGGATGGAAATAAAAAAGTATGAGTTAAAAAAGAGACCGGGCTGGTTCTAGGGTGAGAGTTTAGGACATGAGGGACAACATCCCCCATGCTCCAAAGGCTAGCTCTGCGGTTAGGAGAAAGCCAAGAATGCCCTGGCACATCAAGCAAATCCTCGGCGATCAAGAGGGGAGAAGATTCCTTCTTTGGAGGCTGGACTGCCACTGAGCTGGTGGGTTTACTCAGGCCTGTATACCCTGGGCAAACTCAAGAAGACCTGAATTCAAATCCAACCTCAAGCATTTACTATCTTCAGGATCCTCGGCAAAACACATGGTGACTCTCTGCCTCGGTTTCTTCATCTGTAAAATGAAGGTAAGAATATCACCAACTTCAAAGGGTTGTTTTCCTGGGATGAAACATGATCATGTTTGCTAAGTGCCTTGTGATTCTTAAAAGCGCTACAGAAATGTCAGCTGTTACAATTATTATTATTATATCATCATCATCATCATCGCATTTCTTGAATTTTGTGGTTTTGAGGTACAAGCTAATAAAATGCGTTTCCAGATCCAAGACGTATAAAATGCCTAAAGATATTTCTTGGTTTATTTTTGGAGGCAGGATGATAAAATGGATAGAGGTTCAGTGGGGAAGACCCGAGACCCGGGTTCAAATGCTCCTCTGACACTTGCTGGAGGAGGGGAACAAAGGCAAACCACACAATGTCATCTCTCGGGGGCTATAAATTAGACTCCTTGCCATCTGCCCTAGAGAAGCTAGTCCCATATGGGGCCAGGTCCCATCAAAGAAATCATCGCACAACTAGACTTTGTGTCAATAGTCTCTCAGTCTCTCCCACCTCAGTTTCCTCACCTGGAAAGTGGGGATAATGCCTCCTTCAGACTCCACCTTACAGCTCCAAAGGAGTTCTGGGAACATTAAAGCAGCCAATAAATGTCGGCCATCACTGTGGCCGCTGATGGTTTTCTCTCCTTAAAGAGAGCCAGTCTTCAGTCCTCCTGTTGTTTGTATTTTAGCCATGAAAAACCCAGCAACAACCTTACTGAGCAGGGAGGGAGGGAAGGAAGGGAGAGAGTAAAAGAAAAAGGAAGGGAAGGAAGGAGGGAGGGAAGGGAGGAAAGGAAGGGAGAGAATGAAGAAAAAGGGAGGGAAGGAAGGAGGGAGTGAAGGGAAGGAAGGAAGGGAGAGAGTAAAGGAAAAAGGAAGGGAAGGAAGGAGGAAGGGAAGGAAGTGAGAAAATAAAGGAAAAAGGGAAGGAAGGAAGGGAGAGAGTAAAAGAAAAATGGAGGGAGGGAGAGAGTAAAAAGGGAGAGAAGAAGGGAGGAAGGGAAAAAGGGAGGGAGGGAGGGAGAAGAGTGATTGAGCACTTACTAGTGATAGGCAGCCCATTAAGGGTGCCTGAACAGGGATCTAAGCCCAGGCATCCAGAAGCACATATACTGCAATCCATAGACAGAAGGAGTGGCCAGGGGAGGGGAGAGTCTTCCCAGAGGAGACAGCACTGGGGGAGGCCCAGAAGAGAAGGAGCTGGTCTAGCCTGCTGCTATGGGCCTCCCTAACTCAATGAGTTTGTTCTCACTCCCATCAAAACAATTCCAAAGCTTAAGAGGTTAACTCCTCCTCCCCCTCATCATCCCTTAGTCCTGCCCTAGAGCATCAATGGGGATAAAATACAGATGTAGACCATTTAAGAAAAGTATGGTGAAGTATTGATGAAGCACCTACTATGTGCCAGGCACTGCTAAGCATTAAGAATACAAAGGTAAAAAGTCAATCGCTTCCCTCAAAGAGGAGACAACCAAGGGACCAAGTGCAGATGATGGGAACACAAGGGAAGCTGGAGATTGTTATTACTAAGAGAGGGAAGGCATCATCATTAAGGGAGAGCAGGAAGGGTCTCCTGCAGAACATAGGATTTAGCAGGGACGTGAGGGTCAGTGGAACATCAAAGGTAAAGAGGAAAAAAATTTCAAGCATGGAAGGGAAAGGGGGAATAAATAAGCATTTATTAAGCACCTACTGTGTGCCAGGCACTGCACTAAGCCCTTTACAAATATCATCTCATTTGGTCCTCCCAACAGCTCTGGGAGGGAGCCGCTGATATGATTACCCCAATTTACAACTGAGGAAAATGAGACAGATGTAAAGTCATTTGCCCGGGATCAAACCACTAGTGAATTGAAGAAGCTGGATTTGAATCCAAGTCCTTCTGGCCCCGGTCCACCACACTCCATGGCAGGCAGCCTGTGCAAAGCTGAGAAAGCGGAGGTCATGGGAGGAAGAGCAACAAGAGGCCCATTTGGCTGGCCTGCAGAGGTAATAAGGCTGGGAGGGGACGCTGGGGTCAGGTTCCAGAAGGGCTTTAAATGCCCCTTCCCCATGATCAGGAAGGGAGGCCTCCCCAGAAAGGTTCCCTTCCACCCCTGGAGTTCAGGACTGAATCACGTTTTCGAAAACAATATAACAAAATGTTGGGGAAACACTCCACCCCCGATCTGGGCTTGGAACAGCAAACCAGAAACATGGCTCTTTCATCCGTGGCCAGCGGCTCCACACAATCGGCCCATTGTTTCTGTCTTCCTAAGCAGCATGTAGGAGGCTGGGGAAAAAAACGTCCCCCAGCTCAGTTGGGGGCCGGCCACCCGGCTCAAGCAGCCCCCCGGCTCCCAATCCTCTCAGAAAAATGCCAACCATAGCAGGCCCCCCAGAACTGGGTGGGACTGATGGGCAAAGGATTCAAGGGCCACTCGGACGCAGCAGCAGAGTCTAATCATTTGTTATCATGGAACCCTACGCCAGGATGCCAAGAGCCACTTCCTTGCCTTGGTAATGCAGCTTGGGGCAGAGAAACAGTCGATCCCCTCAAAATCGGAGAACCTGGGTTCAGCCCCTGTCGAGGGGCAGCACTTGTGACATAAGTCTGTCAGGAATCAAGCAGGGGGCTGGACAGCACAGTCTCTTTTGGCTCCAAATCTGCAACCCTCAAGCTCCTCATCTGCAAATGGTTTATCAGCACAGAGACAACTGCCTGAGAAATTATTAAATATCACAGGAAAACACACAGAGGAAGCCGAGTCATAGCAGATCAGGAGAAGCCAGGGAGAGCCCGGCACACAAAGGTCAGGTAACCCTGGGCAAAGCCCCTGCCCTCCTCTGAGTCTCTCGCTGAGATGCAAAGGAAGCTGTAAAGAACACAAGTAACTGGCCGTGTTCTCCACACCAAGAGAAGAACAGGTCCAATTAAGCAGGCCGGCACCTCTCCAGAGGGCCGAGAGCTTCTCAGTAAACTCCATCCCCAGAGATTCGAAGATAAGATAGGAACCACAAGAGCAAACACTTCTCTCCAGAGCCCTCGCCAGTTCATACACAACCACATGAGTCCATAGACACCCTGTGAGGAGGAACATCAGGAGCGGTGCCACAGTAACTGTCATAGGCACATGGAAGGCGGGGGCCCAGAGCTAGAACAGAAAATCATCTAGGGCAGAGTTGTCACAACTCTTTGGTCTCAGGAATTCTTTACACTTTTAAAAATGACTGAACACCTCAAAAAAGGGTTTGTTTATAAGTGTTAGAGCCAGGGGTCTGCCGGCAAATATTTAACAATCAGCTCTCCAGAAAAAGAACCATACTTAAAACACACTCGTAAGTTTCCCCAGCATTTTTACTAATTTTTCCCATCACTTGAATCTAGGTGATTAACCAAACAAGAAACAAATTCGTTATTTACTGATTTCTAGGAAAATGCTCATAATGAAAATTTAACAATTAATTCTTGGGGAGTCTATTTGAGCTGGTTCCAACATGCCTCTAATTTTACTACTTTAGGATGCAAAATTTCTTAATATTATGATAAAAAATATTATTATGGAAAGAGATCCTTTCACAGACACTCCTGAAAGGGTCTTGGGGACCATCAAGCACACTCATCTAAAAGTGCTTCTTTGGGGGCAGCTAGGTGGCGCAGTGGATAGAGCACCAGCCCTGAAGTCAGGAGGACCTGAGTTCAAATCTGGTCTCAGACACTTAATATTCCCTAGCTGTGTGACCCTGGGCAAGTCACTTAACCCCAATTGCCTCAGCAAAAAGCAAAAAAAAGAAAAAAAAAAGATAAAAGTGCTTCTTTGATTTGTCACATAATTTATCATATTTAGCATGTATTAGATTACCTGTCATCCAGGGGTGGGGAGTGGGGGGAAGGAGGGGAAAAGCTTGGAACAAAAAAAAAAAAAAAAAAAAGCTTTTGCAAAGGTCAATGTAGAAAAATCACTCACATGTTTTATAAATAAAAAAGCTTTTAATAAATGAATAAATAAAATAAAAATGCTTCTTTTTAGAGATGAGGAAACTGGAGCTCTAAAGTGCACTGACTTGCCTAAGGTCACCCACCCCACCACTAAGAGGCAGAGGTGAGATTATTCCAAAGTCAGAGCTCTTTCCACTGCTCCAAACATCAAATCAGGGCAGTTCCAAGGCCCAGGGGTCAGCCCTATGAAGGAACATCCCACCCACCACCCTTCAGGGAGTGACTGCTCAAGGGGAGTAAATATTAGGCCTGATTAAATGCTGTCTTGAGAAAACACAAAACTCTTAACCCCAATTGCCTCGGCAAAAAATAAATTCATTTAAAAAAAAAAGGGAAAAAAAAGCACAAAACAATTGTTCTACTCCTTGGCTGGTGGGAGGTACAATCTACTAAGAGGACTTTGAGAAAGGACACGCCTGGAAAAAAGGGAAGAGTCAGATGGAGGAAGGTCACAGACTCACAAGTTTGCATTTTGTCTTAAAAGCTCTCGGGCCTCAGTTTCTCCATCTGTAAAATGGGAGGATCATACTATACTCTCCATAGTCCCTACCATCTCCAACCTATGATCCTATCATTATCCCACGAACCAATGTTTCTCAAATTATATTGGAAGGAAGGACCCCTGAAATCTCCCCAAGTTTGTTTGCTTATTTGTTTTAAAAGAGTCTTATCGTGTTTGTTCAAAGGAATTAAAAATAATAACTATGGAGGATTTTACTACCAGGATTCGGCTTAGTTTTGCTTAAACTGAAGGATTCTCCCCCGTGGGTGCACCAGTGCAGGCTTCTGGGAAGGGACATTTCCCTGTATCTCAGGAAGGTATTAGCCATCATATGGAGAAGAGAAGACTCAATTCAGAGAGATTAACCCAGGAGACTATTACAGTAGAGTAAGGGGAGCCCGAACCCAGACCACGGCAGTCTTGTGGGGGAGGGAAAGAATGCTGTGTTCAGCCCTTTAAAACACCACTGAGCTAGGGGCAGCTAGGTGGCGCAGTGGATAGAGCACCAGCCCTGAAGTCAGGAGGACCTGAGTTCAAATCGGATCTCAGACACTTGCCACTTCCTAGCTGTGTGACCCTGGGCAAGTCATTTAACCCCAATTGTCTCAGCAAAAACAAAACAAACAAGCAAACAATAAAATATTGTGAGAACAGTATTTAAATAATTAAAATAAAATATTATTTAATATTTAATAATATAAAATATTATATATTAAATAAATTAAAAACAATCAAAAAAGCTGAGGAACCCAAGAGATGATCCCATTAAAAAACTCCAGTCTCCTGACAAACATTTGTCAAGTGCTTTCCCATGTCCCAGGGACTATGCTAAGGGCTAAGTCCACAAATAAACATCATATAAATGACACTCTATAAATATGGATTTTCTATTTTGAGGAAGCTCCATGGCCAAGATCGGTGATGGTGACGGCACTAGAACTGGAATTCTGCCTCAAACATGGCTGGGTGATACTAGGCAAGGCCCTTCACAGCTTCCTGACTCAGTCTGCCCATCTGTAAAATAGGGAGAATACTTAGTGGCTAGCACCCAGGGCTCCTGCAAGGATCAAAGGCCCTCTGAAAAACACCTCCAAAGCCTTCAAGTGCTCCAAAAATGGCAGCTCTTGGTTTTTTCACCTATCTACCCAAGCTACCATTTATTAATAATATTCACAAGTTTATTAAGCGGCACCATGAGTCATCCAAGAAAGGAGAGGTTCCCTGTCAGAGAGCCGGCCGCCCGGCTCAAGCAGGACTGCTCCAAGGTCTCCGCAAGACCCTCAGGAGACAAAGAATCAGTGAAAACAATCCCTGACTTCAGAGAGTGTCCATTGTAACTGGAAAACAAATAGATAAGAAGAGCGGGCAAGGCTTACAGCTCCTTTTGTATCTCCATATTCTTTTATCCTCCTGACACCCCCAGGAGGCGGGCATTACTATGATTCCCATTTAACAGGTAAGGAAACTGAGGCTGATAAAAGTTTGGGGCTCACACAGTCCCACAGAGTTACTATGGGATTCCAGGGCTTTTTAGGGGGGAAGAAGGCAACTCATGAAGGGGAGAAGAGCCTGATGGGGAGAGCACAGTAATGGCCTCCCTTTGACTGAATACAACTCTGAGAAAAAGCAAGCACTGGAGGAGCCCTAAGTCAGGAGGGAGCCCAATAGAGGCATGAAGGACAGTCTTGGGAAACCGAGTCTCAGTGAGGAATGGCTGTTCAGTGGGGTCAGATGGTAGAGCTGCAAAGGGGAGGGAATACAGAAACAGCTGGCATGAAGTGGCCAGAACTTTGGGCTCTGGAATCAGGAAGAGACCCTTTGACACTTCATGGCTGTGGAACCCTCTGTTTGCCTCAGTTTCCTCAACTGTAAAATGGGGGTCATAATAGGGGAAGCTAGGTGGCGCAGTGGATAGAGCTCTAGCCCTGAAGTCAGGAGGACTTGAGTTCAAATCTGATCTCAGACACTTAACACTTCCTAGCTGTGGGACCCTGGGCAAATCACTTAACCCCAATTGCCTCAGAAAAATAAATAGGGGTCATAAATGGGAGTCTCTCCCCCCCAGAGGTGTTGTAAGGATCAAATGAGGTACACTGTAGGTGCTTCCTAAATGCTTATTCCTTTCCCCTCTTTCCTTGTAGAATAAGCCTAAAAAGGGAGGCGAGAGGCAGGTTATACAGGGCTTTAAACGCCAAGCAGAGTGGCTACATTGGAGAAGCTTGACCAGGATAAAAAGAATATAACATTGTAAAGCAAGTCAATGAGCATTTATTAAGCACCTACTGTGAGCCAGCACTGGGAGCAAGCCCATCCCTTCAAGACCCACACAATCTAACACTGGACAACTTAGGACAGAGTGGAAACAATCACCAAAGGAAAGGCCCCTGGGTGGAGGAGGGTAAGAAAGGAGGAGCTGCTCAATTCAAAGGTCAGAGATAGAGGAAGAAAGTTGGGGGCCAGAGGCTCATTCTCTGCTGTGGAAAGAAATGAAACGGGCCCCTTAGGATCCATGGTGAGCCCCCAGAAAGCCTAGGCCCCCTGGGCCCAGATCTCCTCCTCAGATCCTCTCTCCCAGGCCCAGGCTGAGAAAGGAGGGGGTCCCCTGAGACCCCAGTCTCCTCTCACCAACCCCTACGTCCTGTAGGTCACACTCCTCCTCCTCCCTCCCTCTTTCAATGCTCTCAGTGTTGACGATCTCCTGGGGGAAGCTTAGCGACCCACGGGACTCCTCGCCCACCCAAGTAAGACGGACCCCAGGGACTTGCTCCCCTTTCACCCAGGTGAACGGCAATTCATCCTTGGCAAAGGGCTCCCCCGGAAGTCCATCGAGCTTACCCTGATGGAGCAACTGGCCATCGCCAAGCCACAGCCGCCTAAAAGGCCCTTCCGATCCCTCCCACCCTCGCCTCTCCAGCTCGCGTGACTAGGGCAGGGTCGAGTCCACCCCAACCGGGTCCAGCACAACCTGCTTAGCACCTTCAGCCCCGACGGGAAGCTCTCCCAAGGACCTGTGCCAGCCTACAGGAGGCGGCTACCCGCCCAAACTGAAGGCCCCGGGCTAAGAGCTCGCCCGAGATCCTCAGATAAGCGTTTTATTAGATGTGACCGCAAACATCTCCACCAACTGCCGCCAGTCTTTCCCCAGCAAGACGACTAACCAGAAGCAAGGTGCTCAATTAAAAAAACCATTTCCTAAAATCATCAAAAAGGAGATGCCAGAACTCCCCACGCCCACATTCGTGGCGGGCCACGCTGAGGGGGCCTTTTCCCAGTGCCACAGGGTGAAGAACGGCCGACGCCTCTGAGATACAGATCGATTCTGCTGAACTTTTCGGTTAAAAAGAGCTTTTGTTACAAGGGAGACCTGTCTGGGAAAAGGAGAAACACAGGGGGCAATTGAGGCGATGTGCAAGTAAAATACAGTCGCAAAAATAGACTCTAAAAAATAGATTTTAAAGAAACCCAAAAAACATGAATGAATCAAACAGAGAAGCAGAGGGGGACGTTTTATGAGGATTAAGGGAGAAGCAAGGAGAACAGGCCTGTGAGCGAGAGAGACAGAGACAGACAGACAGAAAGACAGAGACAGAGACAGAGAGACAGAGACAGACAGAAAGACAGAGACAGAGACAGAGAGAGACAGACAGACAGAGAGACAGAGACAGACAGAAAGACAGAGACAGAGAGACAGAGAGGCAGAGAGATAGAAAGGGGAGGTCAGGCCAGGAGTCCCAGAATCAGTGGAGACCTACCTCAGAGACCTTCCAGCCTCACCCATAACTGAACAAGGGCATCCTCACCCTACCCAGGAGAAGTTGCCTGGGGTGGCAGCTCATGACCCGCAGTCCACATTGGCATCTCTACAGCTTCCACCCCTGAGGTCAAGAAGAATAATGGGAAGCCCTCAGCCTCTTGTGTGCCTGAAGTCAGCTACCAGTCAACCTCCCCAACCTGGCCTCTCTTCTCCAGCTAAATGTCCTCAGTGGCAAATAACATTAACCAATGGGGTTCCCAAAGGTGTGAAGGTGGGCAGGCCATGGTTAAAGACCGGAGAAGCAGAGAGGGGAAAAAGTCAGTAGGGATGGGGTAGGGAGAGATGGGGGATCAGGAGGGGTGAGAGAGAGAGAGAGAAACAGAGATGGGATGGAAGAGAAACACAGAGGCAGAGACACAGAGAGAGACAGTCAGAGAGAAAAAGTCAGAGAGACAGAGAGAAAGACAACGACACAAAGAGCGATAGAGTCAGAGAGAAAAAGACAGAGACAGAAACAGAGAGCAACAGAGACAAAGACAGAGAGATAGAGACAGAGAAAAAAAGACAGAGAGACAGAGATGGGATGGAAGAGAGATACAGAGACAGAGTCAGAAAGATAGAGACAGAAAAAGAGAAAGAGAGAAATAGAGAAATAGAGAAAAAGACAAAGACAGAGAGACAGAGACGGAGAGACAAAGAAATACAAACTGAGACACTGAGAAAGACAGTCAGAAAAAGACTCCCCTTCAGCTCGCTCTTACCCCACTTGCCTTCACCCGCTCTCCAGTCCAGTCCCAGATTTCTCTCCCTTGGAATCTGGCGCCCCTCCAGCCTCTGGCCTTCAGGAGCAGCTACGGGGAAGGCTCGTGCAGCCGGCGATCCGATGCCCTACGTGTGCCAGGACAAGTGAATCACAGCAGCAGCAGAGAGCTCAGCCTCCCAGAGGGGCTGTTCCCGGTCCCCAAAGAGAAGAGCAGCCAGATGACCCAGAAAACATGGCCTCGATCATGGGGTCTAAGTGAGATGTCTGGGATGGGGAGAAGGGTGGGAAGCAGTGGGAGAATCCCAAATCCCTTTCAGGACTTCAGAAGGGGGGTCCACGAACAGGGAAAGCCGCCCAACAGCCAGGCTGTCCCCCAAAGCCATTCCAGACGGCCCTGCTCTGCCCACTCCATGCCTTGGCTATGCAAGGCCCAGCCCGAGAACCGGTCCTGAGCAGCTCCAAGGGCTGAGGCTGAAAACTCAGAGGGTGCAGAGTCTGAACCCATGGCCGCAGTCTTGTCGTGATATGGGACGCTCCAGAAGCTGCCCCCACAGGGTCCCCAGAGGCACTTCTTTGTACCTGAGCTTCTGCCCTCCCCTCCCCCCCGTACATTTTACGACAAGAAAAATCCCAACCACAGAAGGCCAGAATACTGAAATGCAGCCATAAAACCTTCAAATTGTAATAATGACCAACTTTCTGGAGGTCCAGATCTGTGGTTCCCTCATGTCAAAGAACTCCACCTCTACCAACAAAGGCTGCCCACTGATCTCTAGTTAGCTACCCTAGAGTAATTCCCGGGACAATGAGGGGAAGAAATAAATAAGCATTTATTAAGCTCCTACTATGGACCAGGCACTGTTGTAAGCATTTTACAATTACCTCATTTGATCTTCACATACAAGGAGAGGAGTTAGATGCTATTATTAAACTGATTCTCATTTTACAGATTGCAACAGCTAGAAAGTGTCTGAGGCTGGATTTGAACTCATCAAGTTCAGTTGTTCCCAGGTCTAGCACTCTGCACCACTGCGCCACCTAGCTGCCGTCAATGGAAATAGGACTACTTTTTCTTCTTACAGCCATCACTCAAACTCAGTCTATAATCTCTTGCCTCCACACCTTTGCAAAGGCTGAGTCCCCTGCCCGGATGTGCTCCCTCCTCACCTCGGCCCTCTTAGAATCTAAGTAAGGTATGACTTCAGGTACTGAGCTCTCTCCCTCTATCTTGTCTTCTCTATTTTTACACTATATCTCCCCGATAAAATATAAGTTTTTTAAGGGCAGGGACTATTTTCTTCTTTATTTTGTATTCTCAGTATTTAGCAAACAGAAATTGCTTAATAAACACTTATTAATTGTACACAGCAACAGCAAGATTGTGTGATGATCAGCTATGGCAGATTTAGTTCTCTGTAGTTCAATGATCTAAGGCAATCCCAATAAACTTTGGATGGAAAAACACCATTTGCATGTCCCAGCCTTAAGATGAGTCCCAAATTAAGGTCATAAAGATTTGCAAAAAGTCTCCAATGATCATCTGGAAGGAGCACAGCTCCCTTGGGAGTCCATCGAGTCGATCTCCTTCCCTTCCCTCCAACCTAGGAACAGAGGGAGTATTGAATGGAGGAGCCCAGGGGTTAGTGGCCCTGTTTGGGGATGAAGATGTAATTTTTAAGGATTGGGAGAGGAAAAACTCCAGCTCTTGTGAGCAGGAAGAAGGAAACGTACTTTGGCGATTTGGGAGGAAAAAATACCCAAAATACTGGGCGAAGAGTTCTGGCGACTTGCAGCGCAGACCCTGTCACACCCTATGTTAAAAGAGGCTTTTATGGGTTGTCTTGGGAACTTTCCTCCTTTTCTAGCATTGTTTCAAGTGGAAAACACAATCCAATTCCAAAGTTCTAACACAGGACTTTCTGGCCTCTGGATATCAGCCCCCCAGCACATCCCAACAATCCTGGGTCATTTAAGGACATGGGAAAGACTAGGGGTGTTTAAGCTGGAGAAGAGAAGAATCGGGATGATGTGAAAGGATTCTTAAGTACCCCAAGATCTGGCATGTGGTCCCCAATTCCTTGCCCCACAAGGCCAGAACAAGGACCAACCTCTGATCATTTAGCTTAGTCTGAGGAAGAAGCCCCAGAAGTCCTGGATCCTTCCCAACACACTGAGCTACTTTTGTTGCCTTGGTGGCAGAATCAACCTGTCCCTTACTAAATATGTTCATATTTTTTAAATTGCAAATCTTAACTCTCATGCATAAAGTGGCTCACTAGTAGTCAATAAGCACTTATTAAGCACCTACTATGTGCCAGGCACTGCGCTAAAAAGGAAAGTACAAAACAGCTTACAATCTAACTTGAGAGACCAAAATGCAACTAAATATGTACAAACAAGCTCTAAACAGGAGAAATAAGAAATGATTAAAAGAGAGAAAGTTCTAGATTGGGAAAGAGAAGAAAAGGCTTCCTTTAGAAGGTGAGATTTTAGATGGGACTTGAAGGAAGCCAGAAGGCGTGGAAGACAGGTAGAAAAATATCTTGTTCATGGAACAGCAAGGAGGTCAGTGTTCCTGGACTGAAGAGCTGGAGGAGGAGACACAAGGGGGGAGGAGGGGAGCGCTAGGTCACAAAGGACCTCAACAACGCTTAGCATTGCAGTCACGCCCACAATACAGCTGGTACTCGAGAAATGCCCCCTGCTCTTGCCCCGGGAACAGCCCCTCTTTTCTTCTGAGTCCTGCACTGCTCTATGGAAGTCTCAGGGCATTCCTGCCCTTGCGCTTGCCACTGTCCACTCAGGCCCACTGGGTGCCTCTCCACTGCCCTCCGGGTGACCTTGAACTCGGGTCTCGAGTCGATGGAATTCCATGACTTGCAGCATCCCTGAAACACTGCTGCTATTAAGAAGGCTTTGTTTTGGGGAGAAGTGTGGGATCATCATGAGCCTGGCCCAGTTTCCCAGAGGATATCCAGCCCACTTGCCTTTCCTTCGAGTCTTTGGAGACATTTAACTGTAGATTCTCCCCTACTCCTAGTGTCTTCCCAGGGATGAAAACTTACTTAGTCGATGCTTCCCGACCCTCTCTGGTGACCTTGAATCTTATACCTCCCAATTCTGTGCAGACATCTCCAGTTGGCTGTTCCCTCAACATATCCAAAATGTCTTCTCTTTCCCTCCAAACCACTTCCCCTGCTTCACCTCCTTCCCAGTTATGGTCAAGGGTACTACGATCATCCCAATCACCCAAGCTCACAATCTAGGGGTCATTCTAAAAGCCTTACTCTCTCTAATGACACCCCATACAAATAGTCGTTCTCAATGTCATCTTTGAGCCTCTCTCCAATACGTGCCCCACTCTACTCTGACACTGCTACCACTCCAGGGTAGACCGTCATCACCTCATCCCTAGATCACTGCAATAGCTGCTGGAGGATCTGTCTGTCTCAGGCCTCTTCCCGCTCCAGTACATCCTCTATTCAGCCCCAAAGAGATTTTCCTAAAGTACAGATCTGATCATGTCACCCCTCTACTCAATAAACACCAGGCTTCTTATCTCCTCTGGAATCAAACACAAAATCTTCTGGTGTTCAATTTAATAGATACTGGTAAGCGTCTACCATGTACCAAGCATTGTGCTGAGCACCAGTTACTCAAAAACCAAAGTGAGACATCCTCAAGGACCTGACTTTCTGTCATTAGACTATAAGCTTCTTGAGAGCTGAAACTGTCCTATCTCTTTTATATCTTTAGGGCTTAACACAGTGCCTAACATATAAGAGGAGCTTAATAAATGCTTACTGAATAATTGTCAGAAAAAGCAAGACGGCCCATATGCTTCTCAGGGGTCCTTACAAAGTCAAGGGAAATAGAAGTAGACCCCCAGGACATACAGTCACATGGGATAAGCAGACATGGATGAACTACAATTTACATCCTAACATCACTGATCTGAGGTATTGGAGAAGGTACCAAAGAAACAACAAAGTATGTTTCATTTAACCTCCAAAAAAGGAGCACAAGAAGAACATCTTAGCAAGGAAGGGCAAGGATTCCCAAGAAAAAGGATGTCCTTTTTTGGCTGCTAAAAGGAGTCTGGAATCACTTGGTTCATAAAACAGAAAACTACTTTAAGAAATAATAGAGCTCTGAATCAATACCAAGACAGCCAAAATCATGATTCGTCCTATTTGCTGATTCACAGCTCTATCATTCTAGGATGGAAAAAATCCTGAAAAGGAAAGATTAACAGACAGGACAATCCCAGCCTGAACTACAAATAATAACAAGAGGTCGTCCTGACCCAGATACTACGAAGGAATGAAGATGTTGAGTAAAGTGAAGTATTCAAAGGAAACCAGACATTGGCAAAAAGCCAGGAGTCTGGGATGGAAAAAGCTTGAAAATCAGCCAGCAATCAGACTAAGCTCCAGACTAAGGGGAGAAAATGGGCTAAGGAGGCCTGCGGGAAAGAGCCCAAGAGTAATGCCGGTGGAAATGACATTGACGATCTCTTGCCTTGGAAGCCTCACCCACGTCCAAGACTTCAACATTTGAGTAGGAAAAAAGAAAAACATCAGGGGAGGTCTGATGGGCATACAAAGTGAAATAATTTTAAGATTCTTCTGCTTTCACAAGCTTAGCTATGATTGATGTCAGCAAACCTAGATGAAGACAGTAGGTCCTCAGTAGGATATAAAATGATGAATGGATAGCTGGGTGGGTGGACGGTTAGACAGATTGACAATGCAATTACTACAGGCCAGTAATAAGAGTACTTGGCGTTCGGTCGTTGTCAGTTGTATCCAATTCTCCATGATCCCATTTGGAGTTTTCTTAGTTAGCAAGGATACTGCCTGCATTTACCACTTCTTTCTCCAGCTCATTTTACAGATGAGGAAACTGAGGCAAACATGATGAAGTGACTTGTCCACTTCACACACAGCTACTAAGTGTCTGAGGCCAGATTTGAACTCAATAAAATGAATCTGGCTCCAGGTCCAGTGTTCTATGTACTATGACACCCCCCATATGACACAGGGAATACAAAAACAAGTTTAAAAAAAAAAAAAAAAGTCCTGTCTTCAAGGAACTTCCATTCTAGTGGAACTAAAAAAGCAGAGGAAGGGTGCACATGCTCGACCAGTCCAGCGCTAAAGAAAGTGGCTCCACTGAGCTCTCAGGAACTGGCTCAGGTGCTTCTTCAAAGAGAAATCCAGTCAAGACTTAGCCAAAAGACCAAACTTGCACAGGATTCATCCAAAGCCAGTGGATCAAAGGTAAGGGGGGGGGGGGCAATCCTGAGATATTGCTAAGTGAAGGAGCAGGGCACTGCTTTCCTACTAAATACCCTCTCTCATCTCACCTAGTGTGGCATTTTCCCCATTTGAATGGTCACCTCATCTGAAATCCTACCACTCAGAGATTCCCTCTTAAGCCTTAAACAATCCCTGCTTTAAAATACAAATATTCCAGACCAAATGTCAGTCATTCATACTTTAGCAAGAATGAATCTGATCTGCTCACTTTCCTCCTTTTATTCCATTGAGCTGAGGATATTGTTCCAGATTTAGCTTATAGTATAAAAGTCCGAGATGCTGCATGGTGAGGGGACAGGATGCAATTCAATGTCAGAAAAACCCAAGTTTGAGTTTTGCTTCTGGTACATACTAGCTGGGTAACCCTGGGCAAGCTGCTTAGACCTTCAGTGTCTCAGAATAGTTGTCAATGCAAATTAACAGAAGGTATTTTTTACATTAGTGAAGTCACAAGTCCAGACACACAAAAAATAATCTGTTTCCAATAAGGCAAGTCACCACTCCAACACCTTTCCGGCAGAAGTGACCCAGGACAGAACACCCTATGTGACTTCCAGTTTTTGAGGACGAGGCCAAAATGAAAGTCATTTCCTCCAGCACCCATAAAATAAATGGTTTTGTGGGTGGCCATGGGAGGGAGAGCCATCCGTCTCAAATACTCCCAACACCCCCCCCCAAAAAAAAGACTGTCTCGAGAAAGGGGAGAACAAATCTGTTGTCAGGAAAAAGAATAATTTTTAAAGCTTCTGGAGAAAAAAGAATCTGCCAACCCACGGCCTACCTATATCCGGTCTCATCCTTGGGGGCTGAGAGGAGAGGAAGGATCGCTGACCTTTCTTTAATACACAATCCTCACCCTGACTTCCTCTGGCTCTTAGCAGCAAGAACCATAAAGAGAACATATAAAAAGCAGAGGAAAATTAAACTGGATTAAATTTGGCCAAATCAAGGAAATGGTTTATCTCCTTAAAAGGAAAATCACAGAGGAAGAGAATCAACCCTGCCCCTCACCCCATCCCAAGATCCAAACAGGAAAGTAACAAGGGCTGAAATGGGCAGGGAGGGTAATGGGGAGAGGGGAGAGCTTAAAAGCACAAATTTTTCAAATGGGGTGATTACATTAGGTGGATTTTTTTTCTTTTACTTAAATTTTTGTTGCTACCTATTTCTCATTTATATTTTTAATTAAATTTACCAATTAGCATAAAAATCAAAGGCATATAGAAAAGCACTGGATTCGTTTAAATTCTGTGTCTCTCCAGCTGTGTGTCCCCAGAAAAAGTCCTGATTTCTCTGGGTTTCCAGTACATAACCCAGTGCTTGGCACACAGTAGGTGCTTCATAAATGTTCGCTTACGATCTGATTGATTCCCTCATCTGTAAATGAAGAGGTCAGACGAGACGGGATGGAAGAATCGGAATTCAAATCCTACCTCAAATGATCAACTTTATAACTCCGGTGAATTCCCCTGAAGTCTCTCCAGCTCAGTTTCCTCATAGAACCAGAGTGCTGGACGAGATGACCTCTGAGGGCCCCTCTAGCTTTTCCAAAAGTATTCCCCTCCTCTGTCCCACCCAGTGCAGAATGCTCCAGGTAAAATCCCCCTCTGCCCTTCCAATGCCCTGCTGCATCCCCCCCACCCACCCACCCTTCTGGGAGGTTAATTTCCTGAGCTCTAGGATCAAGATTTGGCCATCAGCAGTATTCATTTTCATTTTCTGTTGTTACATTGTTACCATCTTTCCTCAGCATTCACTTTCATTTTCTGTTGTTACATTGTTACTATCACTCCTCAGCATTCACTTTCATTTTCTGTTGTTACATTGTTACTATCACTCCTCAGCATTCACTTTCATTTTCTGTTGTTACATTGTTACCATCAACCCTCAGCATTCAGTTTCATTTTCTGTGTGTTATTTCCCTGGGTCAGCTTCCTTTAGTTTGCACCAGTATCTAAGCCTGCTCAGCCTCTGAATTCTTCAGTCCCGATTTCTTACAGCCAAATAATGCCCCGCTATATTCATAGATCCTGTGGGTCCACCATGCCCCAGTGGGCACCTGTGCTGTTCCCATTTGTGGCCTGGATAGGTCTTACCTCTGTTTTCTGCTGTTCACTCCAACTAAGGCTTCATCGATTCTTGGGGTGACCCTGGGTAATCAAAAGCTTCCCAATGGAGAGCAAGCCAGGAAAGAGCTGCCAATCTGAAAAGAAACGGAGAGACCAAATGAAGAGCCCTATCCATTAGATGGAAAGCTCCCTGGAGGCAAGGGATCTAGCACAGTTCCAGGCACATAATAGGTGCTTAATAAATGCTGACTGAGTGAATTAAACCAGGACCAACTAAAGGATTGTAACAATATCAGAATTCAGATTTATATAGTGATTTAGGAGAGACAGCAAGATGCTTCACCTGCATGGTCTCAGGTCCAATGTTACCATGTTCATTTTGCAGAGCCGGAACCCAGGCTCAGTGACTTGTCCACAGAACCACAGCTGACATTTATTCCAACTGTGATTGAGGTTTGCAAAACATTTTACATCTGTGATCTCATCTGAGCCCTCTTCTTGTAAGCTGGCAACCCAACCTGCTCCTAAAACAGTGCACTTGATTGGTTGTGACTGTTTTTAAGTGAATGAGCAGCTCGTTCTTAGGAATGACAATCACAGCTGGAACCAAAGAGAGCTTGCCACTGTCAGGCAGTGGCAACATAGGGGGGAAAAATGGAGAGATCGGAGTCAGGAAGACCTGAATTCAAATGCTGCCTCACTTCCTGCCTGGATGACGCTGGCCAAGTCTCAAATTTCAAGTTTCTCATCTTTGAAATGGGAATAATATGGCAATATCTTTCCCCATTCGAGAATGATGTGAGACCCAAATAAGAACTCAAGCACTTTGCAATAGGGTCTGAACATCAGCTACTATTATCATTAGCATTGCAAAGAATAACTACAAGGGGCAGAAGGTGGCACAATAGATAAGGCAGCAGGAGAATTCGAGTTCAAATCTAGCTTCAGGTACTTGCTCTGAGCAAGTCATTTTACCATAAACGCCTAAGAAATGATAATAATGATGATGATAATAATAATAATAATAATGATAATCCTGCCACTTAATGTCAATAATTTCCTAACACAGGAGGTAGTATCAGGAGGTCAGTGGGGAGCAATGGATTTGGCATCAGATGACCTGGATCCAAACCCAGTGACATTGAGCAAATCACCAAGCCTCAGTTTCCTTATCTGAAAAATCAGAGGAAAAGATGTCCAAAGCTGGGAATAGTCAGTGGTGAAATGTGACCACTTTGTTGGAGGTATCACAGTCACACTGTGACTGTTCTGGAAGGCAATGTAGAATTCCACAAACAAAGTGACTAAATATCCTTAATGTCCAACCCCAAGATCTCACTGGCAGGCAAATGCTTCAGAGAATCTCAAGAGAAAGAGGTCCCCTATACACCACAATACTGAGAGCAGCACACTGGGAGGTGGCAGTAACTACAACTCAGTTACAGGAAGTGGCAGTAACTACAACTCAGTTACAGGAAGTGGCAGTAACTACAACTCAGTTACAGGAAGTGGCAGTAACTACAACACAGTTACTACTCCTGGCTCATCATTCGGAGAGCTGGGGGAATGGGAAAGGTATGAGTCCAAGTAAAAAATGAAATTCTACCAAAATGCACAATTCAGAAGCCGGGCTTGCCTTCCTCTTCAAAAGTGCTCCTAGCAAGACACGCTCTCCCACATCCTCTGCTCATCTCCATCTCAGAAATCCTTGGATGCTGAGGTTGTTCAACTCAAGCATCCCCTTCAGCAGGAGGCCCGTTCCACCTTCCCTTCCCTTTCCCTTCTTCCTCACCCCCTCTCAGCATTGTCTATGCTTTCTATCTCAGAACTATTATTATCCACCTATATTTGTGCATGTCTGTCCGCTCCATGAGAATGAAAGCACTTTGTGAAAAAGGACTCTCATTTCTGTCCATGTCACCCCAACACCCGGGCAGGTAGGGGATTAGTAAGTGCTTGCTGATTGATTGATAACAATAAAAGACCCTGAAACATAAAAAGAAGTTTAATTAATAGAGTAGAACATTAAGCTCCTGAAGAAAAGGCATTTTTCCTTTCTGCCTTTGTGAGTTAGTTGCATGGCCACCTTCAGAGACCTGTCCAACCTCTCTGTGCTTACCCAAACTTATTCTGTACTTTAGACTTTTAGCCAATTCAGAACTGGAAGGTTCTGTTTTTAACATTTTATGTAAGAGGGAAGGTGTAGAGATGGAGGTTGTATTTGGAAAGACAGAAAACGAATCTTTGTTCATTGAAAACAAAATATTTAAAGGTTTTTTGTTTTTGTTTTTTGCTTTTTGCTGAGGCAATTGAGGTAAAGTGACTTGCCCAGGGTCACACAGCTAGGGAATGTTAAGTGTCTGAGACCAGATTTGAACTCAGGTCCTTTTGACTTCAGGGCTGCTGCTCTATCCATTGAGCCACCTAGCTGCCCCTAACGGTATTTTTTTAAAGCCCACTTCATTGTATCTAATAACTACATAAACACAATATAAACTGAGGCATCTGAAAGGTCCCCAGATAAAGTAGCACAATGCGAGCAATTGTAAAGAACAGAAAGCAGGAAAGGAGAAGTCAGCTATGGGATGGCAAAAACGGAAGATATCCCAGGGACTCGAGTCACACTGCCCTTTGAGAGACAAAGGATGAAGGATAAATGGCTTCCATCAGTCAGGCTTTCTGGGGAACAGTTTGCAGGTGACTCATCTATCAGATATGAAAAATGTTCAACACTTTTTAAAGAGCATTTTCAAAACTTCAATAATTTTTTCAAATGTCAATTTAAAAAAACTATAACAATTCAAGAAAAAAAATATGACTATAGTCATATTTACAGATCTATTATCACCTCAGGATGCACTTCGGAAGTGCCATTCAAATTCAGTCTCAGACACTTCCTAACTGTGGGACCTAGCTCTTAATCTCTGTCTGTCTCAGTTTTCCTTAACTATAAAATGGGATCAAAACATCACCTACCTCCCTGGGTTGCTGTGAGGATCAAATAAGATCCTATTTGTAAAGAGTTCAGCACAGTGCCTGGCACACAGTAGGCATATAATAAATGCTCGTTTACTTGTATATCTTCTACCACATCTTAGGTTATGTAATCCTGTAGGCAAAAGATCAAGTGTTTGCCTTACCCTGGAAAGCCACTTAGAAGCAGCACCTTTGGTTTCCTCAGCTGGGGGTCAGGTATTCACCTATGCACACTTTACTCCTGAACTATGCTAAATGACCACTGTCCCAGCTTCCCAGCTGCTCTCAGCCTTCAACTTTTAGATCCTTACCCTGCAGGCACTCAAGGCACCTCACCTAGGTGGACATTACTGTCTGGATCACAAGATGATTCGCCACCACCCCCATCAAAAGCAAGGCAGCCTCCATCCTAACTCAGTTTCTCCCCCATCAAAAGCAAGGCAGCCTCCATCATAACTCAGTTTCTCCCCCATCAAAAGCAAGGCAGCCTCCATCATAACTCAGTTTCTCCCCCCATCAAAAGCAAGGCAGCCTCCATCATAACTCATTTTCTCCCCCATCAAAAGCAAGGCAGCCTCCATCATAACTCAGTTTCTCCCCCATTAAAAGCAAGGCAGTCTCCATCATAACTCAGTTTCTCCCCCATCAAAAGAAAGGCAACCTCCATCATAATTTGGTTTCTCCCCCATTAAAAGCAAGGCAGCCTCCACCATAATAGTTTCTCAGGTCTCAAGGATGTCACAGTCCTGGGGATGACATGGTAAATATAAAGAGCCATAAGGAGAAATGGCATCTGACTTCCGGCCTGTCTGATGGAGACGTCTGGATTGAGTCAGAGCCCTGAGGGCATGTGACCACACAGCCTTGGACCCAATGTTCCTCAGAGCAGAGGAACATTCTGGTCTTGAACACTGAGGACCTTTCCACCAGGTTCCGTTCAGACAATGGGATCCAGAGGACAAAGACTGTGCCAGACAGGGAGCAGCAGCAGACAGGGCACAGAACATGTGGGAACCTTTCTGTGAACCGTAGTCATGTCCCCCTCCTAGAACTACTGTAAGGAAAGAGGTCTGCAATCTAAGAAGGAAATAATGAGCACCTCAACCCCCCACCACTACCACCATTCTTCCACTGACACATGCACAGCCCACATGACAACACTGGGACAGGGCCACCATCAGTCCCAATACTGAATCCCTCCTCATGTCATCAGCATTCAGAGTCTTTCCAGCCTGGTTCTGGATGTCCTTTCCAGACATTTCCCTCCCCACATACATCTTCTCATTCTTTCTTACACATAGCTATCTCCCATGACTCCCTCCTCAAGACCACCTCTTAGAAACCTCCATTTCTTCTGGTGCTTCCTCCCAAAAGAAACCTGTGAGGATTCCCCCCAGCTCTAGGAACCCTGACCCACCCCAGCCCATATTACTCTGAATTTATGTTGCTACATAAATTACATTACAATTTATTTCTGTATTTGTGTGTAGAATGACTCTCCTTAAAAGAATATAAAAAGAACCTAAACTTGGGAAAAACAGATGACAGTGGACAGAACACCGGTCCTGGGTCAGAAGGACACGAGTCCAAATTTTGCCTCAAACACTTACTAACCGTGTGACCCTGTGCAAGTCACTTAACCCCAATTATCTTGAGATAGATAGGTAGTAGGTAGGTAGACAGATAGACAGATAGATAGATAGATAGATAGATAGGTAGGAAGGAAGGAAGGAAAAAGGTCTTTTAAGGCAGGGAATATCTCCTTTTTTGTCTTTCAATCATCACAAAATTAATTTCATGATGGAGAAAGATCAAACAGAGATAGAGAAGAGATAGCAAGAAAAGGGAAAGCTAGGGAGGGAGAAAGGAAAAGGGAGAAGGAAGCAGGAAGGAGAAGAAGGAACTGGGAGAGTACATCTACTATGAGTGCCAGCACTGTGTCTCATCTATACCAGGCATCTCTCCCCCTCTAGTCATCCTCAGAGCATTAGTAGTAACATAACATTTAGAGAGCACTTTAAGATTTACAAACAGCAGGGGGCACCAGAGTGCACCACCAAGTGCTGGACCTAAAATCAGACAAATTCAAATTTCACCTCAAACTCGATATGTCAGAATCTGTTTCTTTATCTGTAAAATGGGATGATCATGTCTATATCACTCACCTCTGGGAGTAGTTATAAGTACACAGAAAACATAAAAGCATTTTAAAAACGGGAAACTTTGGGGTGATTATAATCATCCTCATGACCATTTAAATAATTCAGCCTACCTATACTCAGCTCCGTCCAGAACACTGGCAGCTCCCCAGAGAGCGTGGGAGCTTCCCAAGTCCAGAACCAACTGGCCTACCTTGGGGTTGCAAGCACAGGATCAGGAGGCGCCCACCTTTGACAAAGATGCTAAACCTGAAGACGTGTATTTCAACAGAGGAGGAAACATTTAACGTTTTCTCAGTTAAAGACAAGTTCAGTCTTAGTTCTCTTCTTTCCCTCCTAATGTTGGACAAAAGCAGAAAAGGGGAATCACTGTCCAAAAAAAAAGCATGGAAGGAGGAACAATAGCCAGAAATACCTCAATACTGAATGGGATGCTAGGCAGCCCAAGAAAGTGGGACACTTGGGTCTAGGAAAATAAAAGAGAAAGATTAAAAAATACTGAGGTTTTACTTCATCTTCTGCAAATTGGCAAAAATAACAAAAAATAGGGTACTTGGAATGATAGGCACACTGATAGATTGTTGGTGAAGCTGTGAAATGGTAAAACCATTTTGAAAAGCAATTTGGAATTATGCAAATAAAGTGATTAAAATATCCATACACTGTGGCTCTCTTCAACAATGAGATGATTTAGGCTTGTTCCAATGATTTTTTGATGAAGAGAGCCATCTATACCCAGAGAGAGGACTGTGGGAACTGAGTGTGAATCACAACATAGCATTTTCACTCTTTTTGTTGTTGTTTGCTTGCATTTTATTTTTTCTCATTTTTTTCCCTATTTGATTTGATTTTTCTTGTGCATTACTTGCCGTCTAGGGGAAGAGGTGGGAAGAAAAGAGGGGAAATTGGAACACAAGATTTTGCAAGAGTTAATGTTCTTCAGAAATAAAGTGCAGGGGCAGCTAAGTGGCACAGTGGATAGAGCACCAGCCCTGAAGTCAGGAGGACCTGAGTTCAAATCTGGTCTCAGACACTTAACATTCCCTAGCTGTAGGACCCTGGGCAAGTCACTTAACCTCAATTGCCTCAGGGGGAAAAAAAGAAAAGAAATAAAGTGCAGTTCTAGAGTATAAAGGAATCTTATTGGCTGTAAGAAATTATATGGGTGATGAATAGAGAGAAGCTCAGGAAGATCTCCATGAACTGATGCAACATGAAGCAAGCTGAGACAAGGAAACATCATACATTAACTATAACAGTGTAGATAAAAGGGACAACATGCCAAAAAAATTAAAAGTAATAAAATAACTTTTAAAATCAAGAGGGATGAGGATAGAGATATACAACCTACCCATCTTTTGGGGAAGGTTGGTAGATCCACAAGCGTTACACACATTGCACATGGTTTCAGATTTTCTCAATGTGTCAGTCCAATCAGTTATACCTTTTTATGCTCACTAAAAAAATAATATTTGTCATATGGGATGGCTCTTGGGAAGGGGACAGGGAGGAAGAGAAGGAAAGATTTACTTTATGTTACAGGGATGCAAAAAATAAAACAAAACAAAATTTTAAAGAAAATGACCACCAGGTGGCACCATGGAGCACAGAGTGCTCCATGTCAGGAAGGCTCATCTTTCTGATCTCTGACCCTTCCTAGCTGTGTGACCCTGGACAAGTCACTTACCCTGTTTGCCTCAGTTTCCTCATCTGTCAGATGAGCTGGGGAAAGAAATGGTCAACCCCTCCGGTATCTCTCCCAAGAAAACCCCAAATCAGGTCACAAAGAGTTGGACACAACTGAAATAACTGAACAAATGGGGAAGAGAAGAAGGCAAGGAGAGACTTCCTGATTTGGAGGCTTCATGTATCAAAAGTGAAGTCCTTGTTGAAGAGATCAGCCTTATTCTGCTCAGCCCCCAAAGGACAGAAGCAGGGGTGGTGGGCAAAAGAGAGAGAAAGGCAGATGAAGAGGAAATTTACGATGAGCGCCACATTCCAAGGTGGACTTGAGGTCACGTGATCAATCCAGAAGAGCTGCCCCATTTTACAGATGGGCAAACTGAGGTCCAGAGCAATGAAATGAGCTGCCCAGCACTAAACTGCAGAGCTGGTATTCCAACTGAGGGCCTCTGATTCCATTATCCCATGGATGCATGCATGTACACACACAAACACACATATACACACCCCTCCTCAAGGTGTTTAAGCCACAGCTACAAGCCCAACTTCTTGGGATTGATGTCAAGAAGACATTAGTTCAAGCACCAAGGAGACGCACTGCCCTCCAAAGTCTGACACAGACTGTCTGGTCATCCAACCCCTCTCTCCATGGGCACAGCTGTGACTTTTGTTCAGGCCTTCATCAAAGAGTTAACTGGTCTGTCTCCCTCTAGTCTCTCTTCCCTCCAAACGACCCTAGACCCAAGGATCAGATTAATCTACACCTACCTCCTCATGCTCCTTCCAGGGCTCCCCATTGTTGACTCAACCAAAGCAAGAGTGCCAACTGCTGTCATTATGTATGTACAAAGCACAATTTACTCATAAGGACCATCATTCAGAATGATTAGGAAAGGAGGCAAGCCAGCCTGAAAGATGGACAGATCAAAAGCCATACAAAGAACCAAAGGAAGTTCTCCAGAATGTTGACTCAATCACGCACCAATCACAGATTTGTGAAAAGTCATACAGGAAATGAGAATCCCATAGAAAAAGGATGTGGCACATCAGCCCAACTAACAACCCTAAACCTCAGGGGATGGTTATAATGAAGCAATCAATATGGTCTCACAAAGACTTCAAAATTCTGTAGAGGCAAGACAGGAAGAAACGAGAATGCTACTACATTGTTGGTGGAGCTGTGATCCTTTGATCCCAATATTAGCGCTCTTTCCTTAGGACACTATTCAAAGGAGGAAAAGGACCAAAACACTCATTCTCTCCTTTATTCATAATGGACAAAAAACAAGGAGGAATGGTTCAATAAAATCTGCTGCATCATAAAATAACAAGATATTAATTATCTCATTATCCCATGAAAAGGACAGATATGAAGGTCTAAAGAAACATGTAGACATATACAAATGTGCCTCAACTTAATTCTTCACATGTTCCTTAAGCCCTGACTGACTAGGTGCTTGCAGCAAGAAAAGAGACAGAAAAATAAGCCATTTCTTGTCCCCTCCATTCAACCAATCAGTTCTCATATACATGGCTGAAATTAGCACAGCTCACTTTGTAATTAATCAGAATAATTTCTTTCTTGTCTGATAAATGGGACTCAATAAATGGCACTAGAGGGTAGAAAAATAGCTTATTATCTACTGAAGAGGAGATAGACTGGAAGACTGCAAAATTGGGCAGACAACACAACCCTGGGCCACAATGAAATAAAAACAACAGCAATAAGACCATCCTAAAGAAGCCATGGAATAAATCAGTTATTACTAATATACTGATAAAGTTTAGATATCTTTCTATTTCTTGTCATTCAGTCACCTTTCAGGTCCGACTCTTTGTGGCCCCATTTGGGGTTTTCTTGGCAGAGTGGTTCACCATTTCCTTCTCTTGCTCATTTTACAGATAGGAACACTGAGGTTAACAGAGGTAAATTATTTCCCAGAGTCACACAGTAATAAAACTCAGAATTTTAACTCAGGCCTTCCTGACTCCAGGATGCTATGCCCTTCACTGCCCCTTTAGGGCACATGAAAGTAGTTTGGAGCTTATGGCCTTCTCTGGGATTTCATCTTCCAAAGTGTCCATTTGTTCTTAGGAAAACCTGAGTTCCTTTTCCCCCCAAGGCAACCCTGGGCCAGTTACTGGACTTCGTTCTGGGAGCTCAGGAGTCTTAAGTTTATCGTTCACTCGAACCATCTCTGCCTTCCTAAAAGGAACTCAACTCCTGCCAACAGAGATGCTCGACGTACTGACATAATAATTAATATCAATTATTTAATTGGTGTTTATTGTAATTATAATTTTATAACATAATATTATGATCACCAGTATTATTCAGGATAATAACGTAACCTTGGTTCCAAACTCCAAGGAAGCTTTCCCAATTCTGCCTTTCAGGATAGAGAGGTGAATAATCTCAGTGGCTCTGGAGTCGCAGGTCCTGGGTTCAAATTCTGTCTCTGCAAATCACTTCTGTGTGGGTCTGCATTTACATGTATTGTGGGTATGTTTATGAATATATAAAATGACATAAGCAAGCACCAAATAAAATAGACATTTTCATATATTTAAAATGGAAATAAGGCCTGGGCTTCTTAGTAACAGGTCCCTGATCCTCCAGCTCCAATATAGTTCAAGTTCCTTTAGTTACAAGGCTTCCAGAAATAGCCCATCCCCTGGGGGGCCTCCGGGCTCAGGCTGAGCCTGAGCCAAGGAAACGATGCAGGAAAACAAGACCTTTCCAAGAAGGAGAAAGACGAAGTCCATGTATTATCCAATCACACAAAGAGAGAATCCTGGCCTAGATTCAGAACGGGATCGCCGAGCCCCAGTTTGGCCGGATGGGAGCATTTGCTCGGCGTGAGGTTGGGGGACAGGAAGGACGGGAGGGTCGGGGAAAGAGCTCGATCTGGGGCCAGCTTTCCCCCGCATCCCCCAGCAGCTTCCTAATAAAGCTGAGTTGGACGAATGAGGGGTCACGGATGGTCGGTTACAGGGATTCTCTTAAGAAAGACAAGAAATAATTAAACTCCGGATTTCTTCTTTTGTGGATTTCTAGAAGGCTCTTGGCCCCAGGAGAACACAAACGGCCCAAGCTTCCATAGCATCTGGCGAGAACTGGAGGGGCCCCGGCCTGTTCCGGGGGGGGGGGGTTCCTCCTCTCCCACAAGCAGATTCTCTAGGCAGAGCTCCCCACACTGAACCCCGGCTCCGGCACGGCTCAGGGAGGCTGGATGCTATCCAAAGTGGCTTTCACAAAAACAGCTTCACTACTTCAACAGCTTGTGTCACACAGTGAGACACAAGGCTCAGCCCGGGGGGAGGGCGGGCACAGTGGTGCCAGGCTGGACGGGCACCGGCGCTGCCAGGATCACGTGGGTCAGGGAGATCTGAGCTGCAGTGGTGCCAAAGCCAATCGGACGTCCTCAATAAGCTGGCACCGAGAGGGCAAGCAGCGAGCCACCAGGCTGCCCCAGGGGCCTAGGGTGGACAAACAGAGCAACTGAAAGCTTCCCCGGCTATCAGAGTCAAGCTAGACTAAAACAGGGAGAGCTGATCTAAAAAGAAATCCTGGCAGGAAGCACTGCTCTCCCGACTCCTCTCCTCAGGAGGCCCCAGAGCCACGACTTCTCCTTCTCTCCCTCTAGGGGACAGTGGGTCTTCTCATCAGGCTGTCGCAGATGGCAGTGCCAGCCTGGGAACCAGCCAAATGTCAACCAAGCCATTCTTATGACACACCGGGCACAAGGGCTGGATTCAGGACCAATGGAGTATAACCCTGCCTCGGACCTTGACCAGGTGGTGTGTTCCTGAACCTACTGTACCTCAGCTTCCTCATCTGTAAAGTGGATCACTGCGAAGATCCAATGAGTTAAAACACACAAAGTACTATTTTGTTCAGTCACTCCATGTCTGACCCCATTTGGGGCTTGCCATTTCCTTCTCTGGCTCCTTTTACAAATAAGGAAACTGAGGCAAACAGAGTAAAGTGGCTTGCCCAAGATCAGCCAGCTAGTCAGTGTCTGAGACTGGATTTGAACTCAGGGCGACGAGCCCTCCTGACTCCAGGCCCAGCGCTCTGTGTGCCATGACGCCTGATACAAACCTTGAAGTTCTACATAAATACTATTATCACTTATATATAATATTAACATTATCTATTATTACACGCTGATCCAATACACAACATGGACCAGGCACAACTGTAAATATCCAAAATAACGAGACAAAAACACGAGCTTCCGCCCTCCCAATGCTTACCTTCTTCTAAAAAGATGACGTCCTACTATGTGCTCCCTTTTAACCAAGTCGCTTCTTTAATCCAGCCAACGAGCATTTAAGCACCCGCTCTCAACTGGCACACGATTCCCTATCAGGCTCAGCTGTGCCATCAGCATGCAGCCCCTGTACCTGGCACTGTCAGGTACGCTGGCACCCCCTCTCCTTCCCTTCATTGCCAACGTTCTGGAAACACCCTCCCACTCGCCCTCGCCAAGCCCCGGCCATCTGGCTTCTACCGGTCTCCAGCAGCCGTCCCCTCCAAGATCACCCAGGGCCAGAGGCCTCTGCCCAGTCCTTGTGTCCACAATACTATCACGGACCTCTGACCCCAACCTGCTCCTTTGAGAAATAGCGAATGAAGTCCCTGGGCAGCTTGAGGAGGACCTATGCAGGAGAACACCAGCATGTGCCCAGCCCAGCGGTCATGCCCAGGGTGCCCTCTGCTCTGGCCCGCACGGGGCAGCATCATCAGGATGACCATATGATAGCACAAACAGCAGGGCCTGCCCCACACCATGCAGTGCCACGTGATTAATACGTTAGCTTCCTAACAACCTTGGGAGGCTGGGAGCTCGGGTATCACTTATCCCCATTTTACAGACGAGCAAACCCAAGCACAAAACCATAGTCACCCAGTTAGCACAAGTCAGAGGCAAGATTCAAAATCAGAGCTTCCCCCTCCAGGTCCAAGACCAGCCACTTTGTCATCCCCCCCCAACGGAATCGAAATTTAGAATCAGTTACGTCAATTAAGCTAACTAAAGACTTGAATTATGTTTTTGTATTGCAAGGCTCTCTAGAATTTAGAAAGAAAATGGAACATGGGGCTCCTTGAGCCTCGTTTCTTCCCGGTTTTCCTCCTCTCTCTCCAACTGTTCCATCTCGGACTCCTCTGCTAGTCGCTTTTCCTCCTCCTACAGGATGTCCCAAAAGTCTTGGTGCCATTTTAAGGCATAATTGCTTAAATTGCTCTGACTTGGGATAAGCATTATGGTCCAGTGGAGGATTCAGAACCAGAGGACCGAGATTTGAACCCTACCTCTCCCGTCCCTTTGGACAGCTTGCTGATGCTCATGAAGGACTTCTCAAGATCTCAGTCTGCTGGTCTGCAGAAAGGAGGGTTAAACAAGAGCCATCCTATTCAACTCAAAGAGAAAATGATCCCCGAGGACCCCATATTGACTTAGGAAGCCAAAGATTCACACTCTCCATGTGTGTTTTATTCATTTTGTTCAGCATTTCCCAATTATAATCTAACCTGGTTCTCAGGGGCGTTCGCCAATGCTTATGGCAGCATTTTGGCCCCCTCTGGTCCAGAGGAGGCTAATGGGCCTTCCAGCTCGAAATCCCTGATCGACCAGCCTCTGTCTGCCTCCTCTCCCCCTGTGACTTCATTCGTTCCCATGCTTTTAAGCATCACCTTTAGGTCAATGGCTCCCAAGACTACTTTGGCCACATTTACCTTTCTTTCCGGGGCTCTGAGCTAGATTTTGCCATCTCCGCTTGGACATCTGTACCAGCATCTCTGACCCACCAGCACCTCCATGTGGCCAAAAAGAAATTCACCATCTGCCCCTGCTACCCCTTGTCCTTAATTTCCAGTTCCTGTGGATGGCCCCTTTCCACCATCAAGGCTCTCCACATCAAGGTCCTCTTCAATTCTCTTTGTACTTAGTGCAGCTCAGGAGGTCTCCCCACCTTAAAGTTGGGGGAATCATTTTGTATTCCCAGCACTTAGCATAGTGTCTGGCATACAAGTGGTGCTTAATAAGTGCTTGCTGATGAATGATTTTTTGACTCTCACCAAACACTCAATCACCTGGTGATTCTCAGGCTCTCACTTGCCTTGGGCCCCCTCACCTCAAGAACTCAAGGCTCATCCGGGTGACAGGACGGTCCCTAACTGGTCCCTCCACTTCTTCTCCCTCAGTCCACCTCGATTTCCCCAGGAGCCCATCTCTGACCTTTCAGCCAATGGCAATTCTGCCCGGCTCTGCCCTCCCCTCAGCCAATCCCTTCTGTTTACTGCTCCGGTATCTTTCCTCTCGCACCAACCTCGTCCATAAAGGTCTGACTGACTGCTCTCTCGGCCGGCTACTCATCTGTAAGCTGAAGTGGAAGAGAGCGGGTCATCTGTCTTGAGTGAAGGCCCATTCACTCAAGGAAATCAAACAGACGAGGGATGCGAAGGCCGGGGAAGCCAAAACAAGCACGTAAAACCCAAGTGCCAGGCCAAGTGAGGTGCAACATAGAGGGATGATCCGGGGAGATACATCTGGAAATGGACCGTGGCTGGAGCTGGACCGGCTTTCCTCGTGCCATGGGGCGCTGGGATATTGTGTCAGCATTTCTTGCTTTCTTCTGCTTTTTTGTTTTTTAATATTTGTTTTTTCTAATTATATATAAAAGCAATTTTTAACATTCTTTTTGTAAAACTTGAGTTCCAAATTCTCTCTCCCCCTTACCCCCTTCTTTGAGAAGGCAAGATATAGGTTAACAGCATCTCTTTCAGTGGCCACTGAGCAGCGGCTTAGAGAAAAGAACTAGATTTAGAGAAAGACTCATCTCCCCGAGTTCAAATCTGGCTGTGGGACTCTGGGAAAATTGTTTCGTCCCATTTGCCTCAGTTTCCTCATCTGTAAAATGAGCCGGAGAAGGAAATGGCAAAGCACTCCAGTATCTTAGCCAAATGGGGTCACAAAGAGCTGGGGACTGAAACAACTGAACCAAAAAACTCGTTGCTTACGCTGTAGCCGATAATAATAGTGACATTTGTATAGCACCTTGAGGTTCAGAGAGCTTTTTACAGAACTGCCCAATTTAAGCCTCACAACAACTGTGTAGGGAAGTGCTCTTGTTTGTCCCTCCTTTGCAGACAGGAAGCAGTTAAGCAGTTTTCCCCAAGTCACTAAATATGGGAGCCAGGATTCAAACCCAGGACTTAACCTGGGCTTTTCTGCTCGGTGATTCTCCCCTGAAGAGAATGTAAGCTCAGTGAGGGCAGGGATTATTTTGTTTGCTTGCATTTGTACCCTGACACACACTTGGCACATTGCCTGACACATGATACCCACTGAATAAAAGCCCCATCTGTCCTTCCATCTATTGCCCAAGTCTTGCCCCTGATGGAGCTTATATTCTGCCAGTGGAGGAAGTAAACAAAACAAAGTAAATACAAAATAACGGGTGGGGGGAGTCACACAGCCCGGGGATCAGCCAAGGTCTCCCATGGGAGGTCTCTGAAGGGAACCAGGGTCTCTGCTAGTGGGAGTGAGGCAGGAGAGCATTTGTCTCCTACTTCCCAGCTGAGGCTGGACCTGGACCTTCTGTGGAGCTCTGGACTCAGTGAACCCTCAATAGCTTCTCCTTCCCCCCAGGGGCGATGCTCCTCAGCCTCCCACTCGGAGCACCCTGCCTGAATCAGGCTCTTTCTTTCCAGGCACAAAGCCACGGTCAGTTCTCTCTGACCCGTCCCTTCCTCCCTCTCCTCCCGCTTCCCCAGCAGCTTTCCTAACAGCCACTGCTGGCACCCACACAGCAGGGTCACCTCAGCCGGTCAGGGAGCTCTGGGCTGGGACGGCTGGGCCTGGCGGGGCCCCGAGCCAAGCGGGACGTGTTTCAGAGCCTCCTCTCGAATTCCCCAGCCGAACACCCCCCTCCAAGCCAGTGTCTCCTTTCAGCCCTTCTCCCCGACCAAGAAAAGAGAACCCATTCATCTGCCTACAAGCCAGAGTCCAGGCTTTCCCCCAACATCAGCATTTCTCCAGCACAAGACCCGAGGGGGCTCAGCTCTGCCCTGGGTGCGAGCCTTTGGCCCATCGGTTAACTTCCCTTCTGCTTCTTTGGTTTGCTCAGTGAAACACGGGAGTTATTACTGAGGTACCACTACACACCTGTCAGATTGGCTAAAATGACAGGAAAGGATGACAGGTGTTGGAGGGGATGTGGGAAGGCTGGGACACTGATGCATTGTTGGTGGAACTGTGAACGGATCCAACCATTCTGGAGAGCAATTTGGAGCTATGCTCAAAAAGTGATCAAACTGTGCATCCCCTTTGACCCAGCAGTGTTTCTACTGGGCTAATATCCAAGAGATCTTAAAAGAAGGAAAGGGCCCCACATGTGCAAGAATGTTTGTGGCAGCCCTGTTTGTAGTGGCAAGAAACTGGAAACTGAAGGGATGCCCATCAATTGGAGAGTGGCTGAATAAATTGTGGTATATGAATGTTATGGAATATTATTGCTCTGTGAGAAACGACCAGGAGGACGATTTCAGAGAGGCCTGAAGAGATTTGCATGAACTGATGCTGAGGGAAGCGAGCAGAACCAGGAGATCAATATACACGGCAACAACAAGACTATACAATGATCAATTCCGATGGACATGGCTCTCTGCAACAATGAAATGCTTCAAACCAGTTCCACTTGTTCGGTGAAGAAAGCCATATATACCCAGAGAGAGGGATGTGAAATGTGGACCACAACATGACATTTTCATGGTCTCTATCGATGTTTGCTTGCATTGGGTTTCCTTTCTCTGATATTTTTGTTCATGTAGATACGATTTTTCTTGCACAGCAAGATAAGTATGGAAACATGTATACATATATTTGACTTGTCAAGTATTTTAATATAATTAACATGTAGTGGACTTCCTGCTATCTAGGGGAGGGGTGGGGAGTAGGGGGGAAAAATTTGCAACAGAAAGCTTTGTAAGGGTTAATGTTGAGGAACTACCCATACATATGTTATGCAAATAAAAAGCTTTAATTAAAAAAATAATAAAATTAAAATAAAATAAAGCAAAAAAAAAAAAGAAAAGAAAGAAAGAAACATGGGAGTTAGATCAGGGGAGCTCAGGGATGAGGTAGGAACCCCACCTTCCCCACACCTGCCAGGCTCCCCCCCCAAAAAAAGGCCCAAGACCCTCCTCAAGTATTCATGAGCTTGAGCCCGATGCACAACAAGCCTGCCTCCTCAGGCTGGTCCCATGACAACAGGGGAGCCACGTGCAGATTGGAGATGGTCTTGGAGGGACCGTCCTGCTCTAGGAGCTGGGCTGGAGTCCCCACCTTCCCCCGCCCTGTGTCGGGATGCTTCTCTCAGGACCTCACTTTCCACTACTAGAAAACGATGTGATGGGGAGAAATGAGTGGAAGGTTCCTTCCGCTCTAGAATCCATGACGCCAAGAACCACAAAGAATAGCACTTTACCCCAAACAGAACACCATAGAATCCTCAATAAACTGGGAACCAGAGGGGGTATGGGAAGGTCCACCAAAGGTCCGGCCCCGGGGGCTGGGGGCAGTGAGAACGAGTCGTCCCGACCAAGGCCACTGGTCCCGGCCGAGTCGTTCCCCAATCCATTGCAGCCGTCCTGAGGTCCGCTCTTCAGGCGTCCCCTGATTCTCTACTCATTCACGGGCAGACTCCAAAAAGCCCATCCCTTCCTCTGTCAAACAAGGCTAATGAAGCATCCCCCCACAGAAGGAGGCAATGAGCACTAATGGGGTCACGTCCAGGGCTCTCTGCTCCCTAAAAACGAACTCGGGGCGAAGAGCGGCCTTTAGGACGTCGCTGCCCATCAAGCGACCTTCCTCCAGACCAAAAAACCAAATCAAACAGGGCTTTGCTTCTCCTGCTCTTTTAACAGAAAAAACTTCTCAGGAGAACGTACTCCAGCGCTATTATGTAAAATAACTGAGCAAAATCTCATTTTCAGTCAATTGCTGCGGACGCCCAGAGTGTTGGGGAGCCAGAGGAAGAGGCCGGCCTCGAGGGCCTCCACACACACAGCCCAGTTCTCTAACTTCAAAGAAAGAAACAGGCCTTGGGCCTTTAGGAATAAAACCATTTCCCTTAAATAACACCCTTCAGAAGAGAGAAGAGGCGCGTCCCTCGCCACCCCGGTCCCTTGCCGTGTAGTCACCAAGGGCCAGCTACGTGCCCGAAGCCATGGTGTACCAGGAGAAAGTCAGCTCCTGCCCTCAAAGATCTTCCAGTCTAAGGGAAGAAGGGAACACATAAAGAAGGCCGAAGGGGGAAGGGACATACAAAGGTCCCCACCCTGGGTGGCGGGTACCCTCCACTGGGCAGCCTGGAAGGGCACGGGGCACCCTGGGAACCTGGGTGATGGACTAACCTTGCAACCGCCTGCTCGTTATTCTACTTCAGAAATCCAGACAAAGGGGGAGGGAACAGGGGCCAGGGGAGGGAGGGACTGAGAGGATGCAGCTCAGAGGGATGAGGGAGCAACCATGAACATGAACACCCTTCCC
>JAJPUD010015515.1:24163-37122 GCA_023553655.1 Myrmecobius fasciatus | reverse complement strand
ATCTATTTTGTTGGTTTTTTCATAGAACCAACTTTTAGTTTTATTTATTAATTCAATAGTTTCTTTATTTTCAATTTTATTAATTTCTCCTTTTATTTTTAGAATTTCCAATTTGGTATTAAATTGAGGGTTTTTAATTTGTTCTTTTTCTAATTTTTTTTTTAATAATAAGCCCAATTCATTGATCTTTTCTTTCTCTATCTTATGCAAGTAAGCATCTAGAAATATAAAATTGCCCCTTATACCTGCTTTGGCCGTATCCCACAAATTTTGATATGTTGTCTCCTTATTGTCATTTTCCTGGATGAAATTATTGATTATGTCTATGATTTCCTCTTTCACCCATTCATTCTTCAGGATTAGATTATTTAATTTCCAATTAATTTTTGGTTTATTTTCTCCTGGCTTTATATTACATGTGATTTTTATTGCAGCATGATCTGAAAAAGATGCATTTACTATTTCTGCCTTTCTGCATTTGATTTTGAGGTTTTTATGTCCCAATACATGGTCAATTTTTGTATAGGTTCCATGGACTGCTGAGAAAAAAGTAAATTCCCTACTGTCTCCATTAAACTTTTTCCATAGTTCTATCATACCTAACTTTTCTAACAATTGGTTTATCTCCCTAGTTTCTTTCTTGTTTATTTTGTGGTTTGATTTATCTAATTCTGAGAGAGCAAGGTTGAGATCCCCCACTAGTATCGTTTGGCTGTCTATTTCTTCTTGCATCTCTCTTAATTTCTCCCCTAGGAATTTGGATGCTATTGCACTTGTTGCATATATATTTAGTATTGATATTGCTATATTATGTATGGTACCCTTTAAGAAAATATAGTTTCCTTCCTTATCTCTTTTGATTATATCTATTTTTTTTTTCTTTTTGCTGAGGCAATTGAGGTTAACTGACTTGCCCAGGGTCACACAGCTAGGGCATGTTAAGTGTCTGAGAACAGATTTGAACTCAGGTCTTCCTGACTTCAGGGCTGGTGCTCTATCCACTGTGCCGCCTAGCTGCCCCAATTAGATTAGATCTATCTTAGCTTTTACTTGATCTGAGATAAGGATTGCTACCTCTGCTTTTTTTTGTTCACCTGAAGCATAATATTTTCTGCTCCATCCTTTTACCTTCATCCTATATGCGTCACTGTGTTTTAGATGTGTTTCTTGTAGACAACACATTGTGGGATTCTGGTTTTTAATCCAGTCTGATATCTGCTTCTGCTTTATGGGAGAGTTCATCCCATTCACATTCCCAGTTAGAATAACTAATTCTTTATTTCCCGCCATCTTACTTACCCAAGTTATGTTTTCCCTTTTCCTTTCCCCTGTTTCCCTTCCCCCCTCCTCAGTACTTTGCTTTGGATGACCCCCTCCCCCAAGCAATACTCTACTCTTCAGGTCCCCTCCCCCTGTTTTTACTCCTTTCCCCTGATTCTTCTATTTTCCCTTCTATTAGTTTATCCCTTTCTTTTCCTCCTTTCCCTCCCACTTCCCTCTAGCAACAGACAAGTTTCCATGTGAAATCAAGCGTCTGATATACAATTTTAGAGCCCAACCTGATGAGAGTAAGATTTACACAATGCTCATCTCCCTCCCCTCTTTCTCTCAATTATATTAGGTTTTCTTTGCCTCTTCAAGAGATTTTACTTTTTTTAACCTCTTTTTTTTATATCTTATTTTACCACTTTTTCCCTTTTTTCCCCAGTATGACCACCTTTCCCCCTCTAGTTCTCTTTTTCATGTTATCAAAGTAATATCTAGCTAATTATACCCCAAAACTTTAATTATCTCCCTAGTAAAAATAACATTCAAGAGTCCTTTACTTTTTACCTTTTTATGCATCTCTTGAGTTCTGTATTTGGATGTCGAATTTTTTGTTCAGATATGGTCTTTTCATTAGAAATAGGTGAAATTCACCTATATCATTGAATGACCATCTTCTTCCCTGGACGGTAATGCATATTCTAGCTGGATAGTTCATACTTGGCTGTAATCCAAGTTCCTTTGCCCTTGGAAATATCTGGTTCCAGGCCTTTCAATCCTTCAATGTGGAGGCTGACAGATCGTGTGTGATTCTAATTATTGATCCTCGGTATTTGATTTGTTTCTTTCTAGCTGCTAGCAGAATCTTTTCCTTGGTGCGATAGTCCTGAAATTTAGCCACTATATTCCTTGTGGTTTTAATTTTGGGGTCTCTTTCATGAGGTGATCGGTGAATTCTTTCAATGGTAATTTTGCCTTCTGATTCTACAATCTCAGGGCAGTTTTCTTTCAGGATTTCCTGGAAGATAGTGTTTAGATTTTTTTTTTCATCATGACTTTCAGGAAGTCCAATAATCCTTAGATGGTCTCTCCTAGATCTATTTTCCAAGTCAGTTGTTTTTCCTTGGAGATATTTCATATTTTCTTCTAATTTTTCATTTTTTTTTGTTTTTGTTTGACTGATTCTTGAAGTCTTATTGAGTCATTCACTTGCATTTGTTCAATTCTTATTTTTAAAGTGTTGTTTTCTTCAGTTACCTTTTTAAGCTCCTTTTGTAACTGGCCAATTTGTTCATTGCACTCTTTTTCCACTTCACTAATTTTATTTTTCAATAAATTGATGTCTTTATCATATCTCTTTTGGAGGGCTTCTTGCACTGACTTCAGTTTATTTTCCCATTTATCCTCCAGCTTTCTTTTGAGGTTCTTTATGCAATTTTCCAGAAAGGCCTTTTGAAAAGGGGACCAGTGATGGTCCTTAATAACATCCTCTGAAGTTTTGTCTAAAGGAACCTCAGGTTCTGGGGGTCAGCCCTTCTCTGTCTCGATAAAAGCTGTCTATGGTGAGAGCTCTCTTTTGCTTCTTCATTTTTTTTTTTAAGTCAGTGTGTATGTTTCTTTAAGGTTTGGAAAAATGGTGGCTAAAGCTCTTTGCCCTGGGGCAATTTGGCGAATTAATTTAAGGTGCTGGGCCAGTGGGGGCTAGGACTAAGTCTGAATTACTCCTTAAACAAGGCAAGTCTGCCAGAACACCTGCCCCCAATCCGGGCAGAGTGTCCCGAGTGCCTCAGATAAACTCCAGGTGTTTGGAGTTTGGAGTTTGTAGTTTTTGCCACAATGTGCTGAGCTGAGTCCCACTCTCACTTCTGGCCTACACCACTCTTTATCCCTCTGTCTGAGTTAGAGAAACTTGATGTGAAGTTCTTCAGAGATATCAGCAAGCAGTATCCAAGTATTTCTGAATTCGTTGACTTGAAGATCACTTCAGAGGCCTATTTTATTGTTGATTTGAGAGAAGATCAGAGGAGACAGTGAGAGTCAAGTTTTCAGTCCGCCATCTTGGCTCCACCCCCTATCCAATTCTATTTTTTTAATGAATTATTTTCTTCACTGAGCTTTTTGTAGCTCCTTTCCCAATTGATCAATTTTGCTTTTCAAAGCATTCTTCTCCTCATTACTTGTTTTGTATTTCCTTTTGTACCTCCCTTAATTCTTTCCCTAAATTTTCCTCTATTTCTCTTACTTGATATTCAAAATCCTTTTTGAGCTCTTCCATGATATGAGCCCAATTCTTATTTTTTGGAGGCTTTGAATATAGGAGTTGTGACTTTGTTATCATATTCTGAGTGTGCATTTTTATTTTCTTTGTCACCATAATAACTTTCAATGCTCAGAAATTTATTTTTGCTATCTGCTCATTTTCCTATTATTTGGCTTTTAATTCTTGTTTTCTTTTTAACTTTGTCATCTTGGCCAATTCAATTTACCTTTGTCTGATTCAGTTTCTCATTTCTCAAATGGATATAATAATAGTATCTACTTTCTATGGTTGTTGTGAGTATTACATTGTGTAAATTATTTAATAATTTAATGAATATTTGTTCCTTCCCTAATGAAATGGGAAACACAATAGTTATCATATCCTTATCTGATTTAGGCTTCTTTTAATAGAAACAATGAGTTGCTAATGTTATCTCTGTTATATAGCTTAATTTAAAAAAGTTAATGTCTTTAATATATGTGTAGGAAAATTTGGGGGGCAGGTGGAGTATTGAACCACAATTTTTCTATATTAAATGTTCTTTTATACCTGACAAACACTAGATTGATTTCAGTTAATTGTATAAATAAGAAAATGTGGTAAAGTATAGAATATATCTTCATCAAGGATGTCTTTTCTGCATATGTAGATTATTTTTAAAGACTTTGTAGAAAGAAGAAGTAGCATGTGGGTCACACCTATTTGTTATTTTCTTAATCTTTCTGTAGCACTATAATAGCATCTGTGATTCCTCAGCTACTATGTAAGAAATGTACTCCTATACTCTCTCTCTTTTCCCCCCAGATATCTTTAAAATTCATTACTATAAATTGTATTTCCCTCAACAATGAAATCTGTGTATGCTTGATATGCCTGTATTTATTTGCTTTTGTCTTTCTCCCTCCTTCCTTCCCTCCCTTCCTTCCTCCCTTCACTTCTTCCATCCTTCCTTTCTTCCTTCCTTTATTTCTTCCTTGTTCTTTCTTTCTTTTCTTCCTTCCCTCCTTCTTTCCTTCCTTCCTTCCTTCCTTCCTTCCTTCCTTCCTTCCTTCCTTCCTTTCTTCCTTTCTTTCTTTCTTTCTTTCTTCCTTTTTTCTTTCTTTCTTATTTTCTTCCCAAAACATTGATTTCAATGTGCCTCTTTATGAGCAACAGAAGAAAAAAGGCATATTAAAACCAATTTTTTGTGGATTAAACCTTTAAAGGACATTATATAAGGGAAATACAAGAAGTGAAAATGATAGTTGGAGTTAAGGGAAAATTACCCTAGAGGAAGGAAAGTAAAAAAGAGAACTAGGACTAGCTTTCCAAAATTAATGGTGTTTCTTAGAACGGCAGGCACTATCTATATTGTACAGAATTGTGTGTAATTTGGAATTGCTCCATCTGCTTCAACAAATAATGGATCAAGAATTGAGGTTCTTATGACATGATATAAAAGAAAAGAAGAAAAGAGGCAGAAATAAAGAAATAGATTTTGCCTGTCATATAATTCCTAAGCAAGCTAGAAGCTTAAAATAAGCTTTTTCAGTGGATTTCCCCATTTTACCAATTCTACTTTTCAAGGAACTGTTTTCTTTTTCCATTTCACTAAATTTATTTGAAAGGAGTTGTCATCTTCAATCAATTTCTGTGCTTCCCGACCAAAAAAAAAAAAAAAACTTTCATAATTCTCCTGCATTTCTTTCTTTTCCCCATTTTCTTTCTTTTAAGGTTCTTTTTGAGTTCTTTCAAGAAAGCCTTTTGAACCTGATACCAGTTCATATTCCTCTTTGAGGCTACACCTGAAGGAATTTTGCCTTTGCTCTTTTCTTCTAGGTTTGTGTTCTGATCTTCCATGTCACCATAAGTAGCTTTCTATAGTCAGAGTTCTTTTTTATTTTTTTGGCTCTGAAACTAGGACAGAGGGAAAATTGTTCCAAGATTCTGTTTTTCACTGACTGTACTGGGGCTGGTGAAGCTGCAGGCTTCTTCACTGTGCTGGTTGGGGCTGGCTTGTCCTGCCTACTGTGCTGGAGTTCAGAGACTCACAATTTGTCTTCCTTAGTTGCATTGGAGTTCTCACACTTGGTATGCTGATGCACTGGCCTTCTGAACCAGGACAGAGTAGCCAGTACTGCTGTATTTTGGCTAAGAGTTTCCTGCATGATTTCCTGTACTAGACCTCCCCACACAGGCCCCTTTTAGATAGACCTTTCCTGAAATCTTTCCATGTTATCTTCAGCTGGAAAATTACAATATTTCAAATGTTTGTGGATTCTGTCATTCCAAAATCCATTCAGAGGATTAATCTCGCAATGATTCTGATGGAAACTTAGGAGAGCTCAGGAAATATCCTATCTATTCTCTACTATTTTGGTGGTGCCTTTTCCCAAAAATGTCAAACATAAGCTTAAATGTGGAAGAGTGGTTTGGGATGCAAAGGATCTGCATTCTAATTCCAACTCTGCTTACTTATTTGCTGATTGACCTTTATTAAGTCACTTAAACTCTCTGGGCAGCAGAGTCCTCATCCATAAAATGAAGCTTTTGATCTAAATGTCTTCTAAGTTCTCTTCTGATTTTTTTATAGAATAATTAATATTTGAAAAATAAATTCTTGAGTTCTTAGTCACAAAGAGGTCTAGAAAAATAAATTATTTTTTTCTGTTATTTTCTAACTTTAATAAGAGAAAATAAATTTTTGGTTTTCTTGAATAGTAGATAAAATTTTAAGAGTGTCACATATGTGGTAAGGCAAATAAAGCTTTTCCTTGTAGATATCTGTTTACTTCTTTTGATATGAGTCCAGGGACAGTCCTCTATTCAATATCTACTAATATTCTTTTTTGGCCAGATCTATAATTTCATTGATGCAGCTGCCTTCCTGTAAGGAAATTGCCTTTACTAATGAAGATATGCAAGTGTTCTGCTGCCAAGAGTGCACTGGAGCCAGACTGAACCTGCTTGCAAGTGCAGATTTTCACATTTTCAGTGTTAATATTTGCACATTGGGAATTAGCTTAAGCTAAGAATTAATACTTGGTTTATTGTTTGGTTGATTACAAAGACTTAAGAAAGGGATAGAGAAAATGCTAACAATGTAGATTAAATTTTAAAATGCATTATGTTTTTAGAAAGCCAGATGTTAAACACTTACCTGATCACCCCAGTTCTATAACTAAATAATTGTAGGGAGTTACTCAGGACTTTCACAAATCCAGTGACTTGTTTAGTGTCACATATAGAGGATATGTCACAAGCTCAGTTTAAATTTGAATCATATGACTTTAAAGCTGCATCTTTTTTACACCATGATGATGTTAATGTTCAGCATTACCTGAAGCTGGGTGAATCACAAAACCTCTCTAGTCCTTACTTTACTCATTTGAACAACATAGTTGGGTTAGATTTGTAGTACTAACATGCTTTAATTTAATGCCATAAGTAAAAATGTTTTTGACCAAAAAATAAAAGAATCAAAAATTTCATGCCATAAAAATTATTTTCATATATATAAACATATTTACTCACAAAGAAAAGTTTCTCATGATTCCATTGAGAACTCTATACATAAATACATTTTAGTTACATAAAATTTATTGTTCCAAAAGAAGACCACTTTCTCATATACAGATGTAAAGGATACTGTTATCCAATTTAATTGTAATTATATTCTGAGAACTGAATTGGTGGGATATGGTATCATTAAATGCCTTTTATATGAAAGATATTGTGTAAATAATAGAATATTTTTATAAATCATTTCTCCCAAAAAATGAAGAAAAGTTCTCAAAGTAATAAAATAAGTATTTGAAACTGGTGAATATAATAAAAAATATTGAGAACACCTGAAGCAAAACATTTATAGGCAACTGGGGCAGATATTTATCTTTGCCTATATGAGTTCAGAACATTTAAAATTAAAAGACTTGATAGTTTTAAAAAATGCAAATGAATCAAAAAGCTAATGGACCAAATTGCATCTAGTCTATATGTATTTGAAACTAAGACTGTTTTCAATTAAAGAAATATTTTGTATTATAATTACAAATTGAAATAAATGTAGAATAAAGAAGACACACATATATACACACATATGTCAACCATTTCAAATCTCAAACTTTTTTTTCTAACTGACATTTCTTGAAGGGAAGTGAAAGGATTTAAATAAAATATTGATTCTTCATTATTCAAGTAAATAGTGGGGATAGAGGAAAGGAAAGATAGATAAACAAAGATGCATTGAAATAGGAAAGTTGAGACTCACACAGGGAGATAAAGACCGAGAGTAATAGAGACAGGAAGAAGTTGAAGGGGTTAAATGAACTCTGTAAATTTACAAAGTTGATAACAAATCTAAGATTTGAACTTAGGTTTACTGAATTTAACTTCAAAGATCTTTGTATTCAAAAGCCTTGATCTTTTAATCAGTAATGCTCACATATTCTCTACACCATTTTTGTTGTTCGTTAATTTTTCAATCATGACAATTTCTTGGTAATCTTTTTTTTTCTTTTTTTTTTGGGGGGAGGGGGTTCCTGACAAAGTATTGGAGTGGTTCATCATTTTTTTTCCAGTTCATTTTACAGAAGACACAAGAGGTAAACAGGATTAAGTGACCTACACAGATAAGTGCCTGAGGTCATATTAGAATGGAGGTCTTTCTGACTCCAGGACTGGCCCTCTACTCACAGCATCATCTAGCTGGTCCCTCTGTTCTTATGTAAGTATGTATATGTATATATATATATATATACATATATATATATATATATATGATTACGATTAAAAATCTTCTTTTCCCTCAGTACTATCCTAATTCTGCAAAGTAAGTCATATGTGTGAGTCAATGACTCTTTCATTTGAAATATAGTATTTCAAGTTTTTTTTAATATTATATAGTATGTGCCTAGCATTATATGATTCTGGCTATGATTCCTTGGAACAAGAACTATTTCTTGATTCTTGCAATATTATGTTTTCTTTTACAAAATTGATTTTGATTATGTCATTTCTGAAAATTTTCTTTTGGGGATTCTTTCAGGAGGTGGTGATTGGATTATTTTAGTCTTTTCTTTTCCTTTCAGCTTTAATAGATCAAATAGCTAATATTTATATAATGATTATCATGTGCCACAGCCTTTGCTGAGAACTTCACTTATTTTTTAGTTTACAATAATTACCTCATTTGATCCTAACAACAATCCTGAGAAATAGCTGCTATTATTAACCTTATTTTACAAATGGGGCAAATAGAGATTCATCAAGGTTCAGAACTAAGGGTCTAAGGCTAGATTTGAATTCATTTCCTTTGGATTCCAGGTCCAATGTTTTATCTACTGTGCTATCTAGCTGCCTGTAGTCAACTTCAAGATTCCTTTAAAGATAGTAACCCCAGCATTTATTTTGTTATAATTTTTAGGAAATCCAAAAGAATGTTCATAGTTTTCTTCTTTGATCTACTTTCTAGATTGTGTTTTAAATTCAGATAGATATCATATATCCCCTTTGATTTTTAATACCATTTAGTTTGTTACAATATTTATTACTCTCTCAGTTACTGATTTCTGTTTGCTGTATTTAACTTTTGTGGTAGTTCATTACTTGAATATGGTTTGCAGTTTTTCTTCTTGTTCCAAATCTTTCCTTCAGAGATTTTATTTAATTTTAGTCTCTTGCTCATTTATTTTAAAATTTCATATAATCTTTTAATAGAACTGGAAAATTCTTTTTTCTTTTGAGTCTTTGTTAGAAAATTACTTTGTTGTTTTGGAGTTATTCTCTTTCATGCTGGATATTTTGAGCGCTCTGGATCATATTTCTATGGGAAATAAATATACACAGAGATATATGCACACATATATGTATATATGTGCATGCTTCTGTGTGCATGTATGTGTATGCACATGTGTGCATATTCATACACACGATTGGGATCTCTTTTGATTTATTTATTTCTGTAGCTTTAGTCTTTAGTTTCGGGCCAGAGCTTTGTGCCAAGCCTAGGATGTACTGTCCAGTTAAGATTTCAGATGGGTTATTCAGACCTTATTGGTTTCATTCTGCTTACTTCAACCTCTGGAGGTTGAGCCCTTAGGTTTTTTCAAGGGTTCTAGTTTGGTATCTCAAGCCAAAGTGTTGGGGAGACATCAGCTGGCAAATTTCCAGGGGTTCCCAGCCCCTCCTAGTAAATTTCTGACATTACTGTGATCTTTCTGTGGGATTCCTCCACTGTCTATTCCTCTGGATACAAGTTCCTCTATGAAGTATTCCAGCTTGATTTTTTTATGCTGATATTGGCTCTACTACCAGTCTTCATCCCTACAACATTCATGGCTTGCTTTTGATCAAAGTTTATTCCTAATCATTCGTAATAATTTAAATTTCAAGGTTTCAGTATAGAAGGTACATGGAAGCCGATCAACCTGTTTCTATTTAGCTGCACATTTTGGCTATAAATCAGCTATTACAGAATGATAATATCAACTTTAGATAGCCTCCTATAACTTCTTGTATTTAGTATAACCCCTGGTCTTTCCTCCTCAACTATGTATCCACAGAAATCTGCTTCTGTTTCTAAGTAGTTTATGAATCAATATTCTCTTTAAATTTTTCGTAAGCCTCCATTGATGTGTTTACTTTTACTATTAGCCACAAGGCTCACTGTTCAAAATAAAGATATTTAATAAGAAAAAAATAATAAAAGTATAAATTCTATCAATGAGATTGCTATCTAAAATCTCTATATATGCACAATGGGAAGAGTGGACATTGATAGTGATCACCTGAAGGAAATGCATACAAGAAATATGAGATCAGGGTACATATATACAGGATCGATTTACAGAGCTGCAGACAAATTCAGATCATACCTTGTTTCTACACTTTGTTGTTCCTTTCCCCCCAGGTCTCACTTCTTTTTTGTTCTTGGGCTTTAACTATCCAGATATTTTTAAGGCTATTCTAATATTCTCTCCATCATGCTTTGGGAATTCTAGAGTTAATAATATTGTACCCAGCAGGAGAGGGATATTTCTGTTTCAGCCAAGTTTCCAGGCCCCTTATCAACAACCTCCCCTTAGCTATATCCTATCAGAAGATAATGGGCATCATGAACTTACAACTAAATTCTCCTCTACTGTCTCCTCACACTTGCTCAGTTTAACTTCTACCTAACATGTATTTAGAAACCTATTTTAGCTCTTAGCTCTAATTATACTCCTAAATCTATTCAAATTATTCCCAAGGATCTACTTTCTAAAAGGGAAAGGAAATGAGTAAAACTGGGGTGAGGTAACTAGATTTATTTTAATCCAATCATGTTTCTCTATTCTACAGAAATCACAAGGTTTGTACTAATTGAAGAAGCATGAATAGGGTTTTGACCTTTGTTCTACCTACCTAATTCTTCCCTCCATCCCCTTCTCCAATGATAATCTAGTTCCACCAAAGGAAAATGTGTGCAATCTTAGACACTGGCCCACAATTTCTATTTATGTAAAATGAGGAGTCTGTCTTCAATAATCTTTAAAGTCATTTTGAGCATTAAATCTATGGTCTCATAGTTTTAATATTTATTTATAAGGAAGGAAATTTTTTGAAAGGTAATATAAAGGACTTCAACAATAATTTTGTTTACATATTAGGGTATTTCAGTTTATTTCAATTTAATGTCATGTTTATGGGCATATTCGCAGCTAGGTGGCACAGTGAATACAACACCAGACCTGGAATCAGGAAGAATCAGCTTTCTGAATTCAAATATGCCCTCAAAAACATACTAGATCTGTGATCCTGAGCAAGTCACTTGATTTTGTTTCCCTCAGCTTTATCGTACAGTGAGCTGGACAAAGAAATTATGAATCACTTCAGTATCTTTGCCAAGAAAACCTTATACAGATAGAGTCACTATGCTTAGGACATGACTGAAAAACTATTATAAATGACAATAATAATACATATATATGTGTATATGCATATATATATGTTTAATATAAAAAGAAAGGAATTGGACTCAAGTTGTATAATTATTAGGGTGCCTAAAATGGTTATGGGATGTAGAAAAAATATATACTACAATGATCAGTGGACATTCCAATTGAGTCACACTATCCCAAAATTGACTAATGATAAGTGGAAGATGAATAGCATTTAATACTTTTAAAGAATTTTTTATTAATCATCTTAATTTGATTTATATGAGGATGACAACTATGTGACATTGGTATTATAGTTATATCTTTATAATTTCATATATGAGGAAATACTCAAATTGGTTAATGATAAGCATTAACTATGTGCCAGATGTTGTGTTAAGGACTGGTAAAACAATAAAAAAATTGAAATTCCCTGCCTTTTAGAAATGAGTATTTTAGTAGGAAAAACAGCATGTATACACACATGTAGATTTCCTGCATTTATGTGTGCATGTCTATATATGCACACAAACACACACATGCATATATATATCATGTTATTGAATATATATTCATTCATATGTAGACAGTGCTATTTTGTTACTTGTCATTAATTGGTTCCTTAAGGCCAATTTTTTTCCATAATAAGTACAACTTCATTCTGCAGTTTAACCATCCCATCTCATCCAATTTCTCAAAGGTGCAAATGGGAGCTTCTAGTTGGGAGATATAAACCATCCCAGCCCATCCCCCACCATAGTGAAGTTCCTTCACTGCTCCTGTTCCTGCTGCTTCTTCTCAAGCTAAGTATGTGGCTGTTTAATGTCCTTTCCAATATTACTATATATAGCAGCCAATTTTTTTTTCTGTAGGAGCTGCCCCAGGAATTGCTCTACCACCTGCTTGTTTGTGAATACAACTTCAGCATCATGAGCTCCAATCTGACAGTGCTGTGTATCAGAGCCTTAGTGAGAAGTAGCTGCTCATTTGGAATTATAATCACAAAGTTATCAAATGTGCGTACCTTTTGATCTAGCAATGTTTCTACTGGACTTATATCCCAAAGAGGTCTTTGGGGCCACAACAAGTTTATATGATGATAAATTCTGATGGACGTGGCTCTTTCCTATGATGAGATGATTCAGATAAGTTCTAATAATCTTTTTTTAAATTTTTTTTTAATTTTATTTGCATAACATATGTGTGGGTAATTCTTCAACAATAACCCTTACATAGCTTTCCATTACAAATTTTTCCCCCAACTCCCCACCCCTCCCCTAGATGGCAGGATATCCACTACATGTTAATTATGTTAAAATATTGGCAAATCGAATATATGTATACATATTTCCAAACTTGTCATTGTTGTGCAAGAAAAATATTGTCTACACAAACGATATATCAAATAAAGGAAACACAATGTAAGCAAACATCAATCAAGGAGTATGAGAATGTTATGCTGTGGTCCACATTTCGCATCCCTCTCTCTGGGTGTATATGGCTTTCTTCAGTGAACAATTGGAGGTGGTTTGAAA